>JBBPDC010174825.1:0-16600 GCA_037974485.1 Hemigrammopetersius urotaenia | reverse complement strand
ATATATAGTATTGAGTCTTTGGTACTGGCCTTTTTGGAGGTTGAGGTCAGGGCTCTGTGCGTGTCAGTCAAGTTCTTCCACACCAAACTCATCCAACTATGTCAGGAATAATAAAAGTTTTTCCAAAAACAGTGTCCATGAAGTTGGAAGCTTGCCATTGTCCAGAATGTCTTGGTCTACTGAGGCATTAAGTTTGCCCTTCACTGGAAGTAAAGGGGCTAGCCCAAACCCTGAAAAACAGGTGTGTCCCAATATTTTTGTCCATATAGTGTATATATTTCTCGCTTTCCCTTTGTTTTTCTCTTTCTTTTCCTTTCTCTGTCGATCTTTCTTTTCCTCCTTGCCGATGACCGTTTCTTCCGTCCATATAAAAATACTGCTGCTCCATCTACAACTTGTACCACACAGGAAAAGCAAGGAGGAAACCTCAGTAAACAGTAAACCTTAACTTAGTATGAAATTGGATTGAAATGCATTTAATTAAATTGGATCCAATTGGATTGTGAAGTGAATTTCATGGAGGCTGTGTGCTGCAACACTGTGTCTGTTGATGATGTTTTTATGGCTGTTTCAATGGTAGCAATTCACTGTAAAAACCCAAATGTGGAGATTTCACAAGTCATTTATTCACTGGCACTCTAGCGCTCAAACAGCTTAAGCAAATTGAGTGCCTTACCTCCACTGAGTTGTCTTTAATTAATTTGTAGCTTTGCATTCAATAATCGTAGCTAAATTTAGATTAATACCAATTATGCTTAGTTCCTTTCTATCTGCACTCACTGATGACTCTATCAGGAACCCCCTACTGTGTGCTTCCACTCACTGACCACTTTATTAGAACCCCCTTCCTTTTTCTTCTTCCACTCAATTACCATTTTTATTAGAAACACCTTCCTTATGCTTCCACTTATGGGCCAATTTTTTAGAGACTCCCTACCTTGTGCTTTCATTCATTGATTGTTTTATGAACTTTTGTTTATGAACAGCTGCCTATTAGCTCCACTCTATAGGTGTGCCATTACAGACTAGCTCATCATTTGTCATGCACGTGTATATGTGGTTGATATTCCTCAAAAATACCTTATTTAAAAATGGGGTGGCTTATCTTTTTGAGAGACCCCAACCCCACTGAATCCCAGATGTGACTGCACAGTTTGTCAGTTCACAGATACACTTGATGCCCAGAAGTATTGGGACGCCTGACCAATAAGAACTTTATGACATTGCATTCAAATACATAGACTTTTATATGGAGTTGGTCCTCCTTTACAGCTGTAACAGCTTTCACTCTTATTGGAAGACTTTCCACAACATTTTGGGGTTTCTGTGTGAACTTGTGTCCATTCATTCTGTAGAGCATTTATGAGGTCAGACACTGATGTTGGAGGAGAAGGACTGACTCTCTGTTCCAGTTCATCCCAAAAATGTTGGATGGGGTTGAGGTCAGGGCTCTGTGTGGGCCAGTCAAGTTCTTCCAGACTGAACTCATGCAACCATGTCTTTATGGAGCTCGCTTTGTGCACTGGGACACAGTAACAAAATTGGAAGCATGGTGTGATTCAAAATGTCTTGGTCTGCTGAAGCATTAAGATTGTCCTTTACTGCAAATGCTTTTGTCCACAAAAACCTCATTGCCACTCCTACATTAGTTCACAACCCTAAAATATTTAACCAAGAAATGCTCCATTGATGAATATCTACAGGATGAAAAACCCAAACCTTGCAGCAGCATAAGGGCTACAGTCTCTACCTGGACACCAACAAGGTGCATCTCTGAGGTATACAGTGGCCAGTGAGTGGAAGTGAACAGGGGGAGGTGGGAATCACATGTGCACTCAAATAGAATACCAACACACTGAAAACACATTTTATCCATGTGCAACCACTTGGCACACTTTAATCAAGTAAATTCAGTGCAGCGTTTATCAGTGTAATGAAGTAACTGGGGTGCGCTGTTTTGTTTTGCTGTGTGTAAATGGACTGGCCTTGTTGAATGAACCGACTCCACAAGACATTTATCATAATTAAAGCAGCATTGTGCCTGGGGACATTGTACAGTGTGTAGATCAGTGTGCATTTGTTTCAGCCCCTTCATTCAATATTCGTTGAGCGTGGGGAACTCTATAGCCCTCAACTTCTAATTATGCTAATTGAATGCGTGAGGACTGACATTTAATCCTAAATTATTAATAACACCAACACAATGGAATCAGAGCAAGTTGCCTTCCAAGTCGTGACATGATCTTTTTTTTTATTGCCATGTTTCCTCTCTGGTTCCCCTCTCCTTTATGACCTAATTTCTTTCTTTCTTTCTTATGCTCTTTTGTTGATGTGTTCTTTCTTTCTTTCTTTCTTTCTTTCTTTCTTTCTTTCGTTCATTAGTTCTTTCTTTCGTTCTTTCTTTCTCTTTCTTTTTTCTTTCTTTCTTTTGTTCTTTCTCTCTCTTTCTCTCTTTCTTTCTCTGTTTCTTTCTTTCTCTTTCTGTTTCTTTCTTTTTTCTTTTCTTCTTTATTTGCTTCTTTCTCTCTCTTTCTCTTTCCGTCTCTCTGTCTCTCTGTGTCTTTCGATCTCACTTTCTTTATTTCTTTTTTTACTCTCTTTCTTCCACTTTCTTTCTCTCATTCTTTCTCTCTTTTTCTCTCCCTCTTTCTTTTCCTCTCAGTCTTTCTTTCTTTCTTTCTTTCTTTCTCTATTTATCTCATTCTTTCTCTCTCTCTTTTACTCATTCTTTCTTTCTCTCTCTCTCTCCTTTCTTTTGTTCTTTCTCATCTCTCATGTGAGCCTATTATCGTGCTATAATTTGCCTCTTTGAGTGTTGAGCCATTAGTGTGTGTGAGGCCTCCTTGTTCATAGATAAATGAGAGGAATTTTAAAAATTTCCTGGAAAGATTGTACGTGCTGATAAGACAGTGTGAGTCGATCCACTATAGAATGTCCGCACAGTGCATATGTGTGTTATGTGTGTGTGTGTGTGTGTGTGTGTGTGTGTTCGCTGCAGACGGACGGCCCACACTTCTGACAAATGTGTTTGACCTCTTTTGCATTGTGTAACGTGATCGTCTCTCGAGCCTCGGAAAATCACCGCAGATTTTTTATTGTTGATGTTGTTTTGAATAAAGAAATGAAGCACTCCACACATCGCCAGATTCACACGTCTCACAACAACATAGCTCCTTTTACACATTCCGTGTTTGCGTTTACACTGTCACGGCTACACAGACTGGGTTTTCCACACAAATTTCAAGTCAAATGCTTTGTGTGTGTGCACACACCCCAGGCTGAATAGTGGTGGAGAAATATGAATGCATAGTAATAAATGTATAATGTGGGGCCTGACCCATACGTTAGTCAACATTGAGCACTCACAGTTTTATTTGTATCATTAGTATCGTATAGCAGCACAGGCTGGACTGAATCTGACCACAAAATACTAATATATTTAAATTAACATGTAAAATACATAATATCTAACTGTTATCCATAGAATAACATGGGATTACCACAAAAACACACACATACAAATTAATAAATATTCCAATAATCCATTCATTCTCTTGTCAACTTACTATCAGAAGTTTAATTAATAATTAGATAATATATCTAAGTCAGTCAGGATCTTATTGGTTTAAGGTACATAAATCAATCTTTCTTACCCTGTGTTTTGTTTTGTTCTACTGTACATACTGTAACTGTCATTTTACACATGAAATCTGCAACATAACTGCTAGTTACATCAGGCTTATTTCACTGCTGTATTTATATACATTGTGTAAGTAAAGCGCAAGGGAAGATTACACTTTATAATCTTCCTCTGTATTTTTTGTGTTGAATTAACTGTAGTTATTGAACATTTCTGAAGATCAATTTTTGTTTTGAACAGCCGCTCTGTTCTTTCTCTTCAGGAAGGTGTCAGACAGTAGAAAAGCTGAAGGAAAACGAGCGCACACACACACACACACACACACACACACACACACACACACACACACACACACACACACACCCTTGTGCCCCATGCTAGTGGTGGATGACTTAATCATCTCTGATCATAATCAGAGATAGAGTTAGACAGAGAGAGAGAGAGAGAGAGAGAGAATACGAGAGAGCAGTCAGATAATATCTTTACAGAACATGTTGCCTCTGTTAAACTTGAGGTTTCGCTGGTCTTCACTGTCTTTTCCTTCTTACCCTTGCAGCGTTTGGGTTCTGCTGTCATGACGACCCTGACTGGACCGTTCCTCAGCCTCCTCTGGCTAGTCCAGGCGGTGTGTGCAGCTTTTCCGGAGGAACCCGGACCCCTGAGTTCCATCCCCACTGAAGGTAAATTTTCACAATTCTTTTATCAAATTGCCCTATAAGAATGTGTCTCTCCAGTGTGACTCTAAAGCTCCAGCGATATTAGGCTGAAATTGTTCAGGTATAAGCTTCTTTACATGAGGCTTGTCGCTCTGGTGTTAAAACTGAGACAGCTGTTAAAACAGCTGCCTTACGTGATTTGTTTTTTACTTTTGGTTTTATACGTTACATTACGTTCCTTTTGCAAATGCTTTCATCCAAAGCGACTTAAAATATGAGGAAACATACAGAAGAGTGTGATAGTCATTAACTTTCTATAAACAAATGTAGATGATGTGTAATATAATAATAAATCATATATATATATATAATGTACTTATTGATTATTAAGTACTGTAAATTATTCAGGATCTAAATTATTCAGTTTCCATGTATTATTGTGGTTTTTCTATGTGTTATTCAGTATCAACTATAAAATAATCTGAATTTACTATGAATGATTCAATATCTTCATTAACTAGGTGGTTTTGGTAAAAACGTTTCACCTTCTAGTTACCATTCAGAGACTGTATGGTTTGGTGAATGTGTCAGTAGATTAGACAGTTTCATTAAATTAGAGAGAATGAAATGAATGAGGTTGTTGTTGTAGCGACTGAGGTAAGTGCCATGTGGACGGTCATGGCTGGCCAGAATATTTTTCATCTGCTTCTTCACTTTCACATTAGCTGTCAGGTGATTGATTACTAATCAATAACATTGATCCAGGGCTTCCCGGTTGGAGTATTGCTGAGGGAAACATGAGCCTGGGACTGGAGTATCAACAGAGAGGAGGCTTGAGGGGCTTTGCGACCGAACGCTGCATGCCATTATTTTCTATAACTTGTGTGGCGCAAGAGTGCTGCGGCGAGCTCGACGCAAGAGCACAACTCGGCGGCCTTGTGCGCTGTGACGCATTTTCTCGTGACCAATAGAATAAAAGCATTGAAGCGGGCTGACCCGTCTAAACACAAACACACATGGATACAAACACACACATACACACAAACACACACACAAAGCGGGTATGGAGGAAAAGCTAATCTTAAAAGTCTCTGAGTGTTCAGAATCTACAAAGCCCACAGCATATTGGTGCTAACAGAGCTAGCGCTAGTGCTAACTCTGTTAGCCAGGACAGGAGAGTTTAGAAAACCATGCCTACTTTTGCGCTGAGCCCCGCAGCAAGCGCGGCGTGTTCTCGCTGTTTTTTGAGAGGAAGCGCAAACCTCTCGCTGAGCACAGCGCATGCCACATTTGGTCTGAAAGCGGCTTTAGGCTAATACAGAAAGAAATATACTGTATGGACAAGGTGACCCCCAGTATTAAAGTCTGCTATTTCATAAACTTACTCATTAGGTGCAGACTGACATTGTGATACTGTTATTCAAATTTCTTTTCATTTTGCCATCTAATGTGTTTAAACAACAATATGGGGAAGCTGGATGGTTAGGGTGTTGATGCTGCAATCAGAGGTTTGAGGTTCGAATTCCAACTGCTAGTGTCATCACTGAGGTTCCCTTGAGCAAGGTACCGTCCATCAACACTGCACAGCAGCCCACTGCTTCACCTGGTGAATGGGTTAAATGCAGACAGAATGTCACTGTGTGTCATACTTGTAATACCACACAACTAATGATAGGTTTATATGTTTTTATAGAACACCATGTAAATAGTCGCAGTGCAGGTGGAAACAGTGTGTGAACCCTTGGATTTAATAACTGGTTGACCCTCCTTTGGCAGCAATAACCTCAACCAAACATTTCCTGTAGTTATAGATCAGACCTGCACAGCAGTCAGGAGTAGCAGTCAGTAAGCCGTCTTGACCATTCCTCTTTACAGAACTGTTTCAGGTCAGCAATATTCTTGGGATGTCTGGCGTGAATTGCTTGCTTGAGGTCATGCAACAGCATCTCAATCGGGTTGAGGTCAGGACTCTTCTGCTGAAGCCATTCTGTTGTCGATTTACTTCTTTGGATTGTTGTTCTGTTGCATCACCCATCTTCTGTTGAGCCTCAGTTGGTGGACAGATGGCCTTAAGTTCTCCTGCAAAATTTCTTGATAAACCATGATGCCCCCTCCACCATACTTCACAGTTGGGATGAGGCTTTGATGGCTATTTTTCTCCACTTATAGTGTTGTGGTTCTACCAAACAACTCAACTTTAGTCCTCAACTGTCCTCAGAATATTTTGCCAGTAGTGCTGTGGAACTTACAGGTACTCTTCAAACGTGCGGCAGTGTTTTTTTGGACAGCAGTGACTTCCTCCCTGGTCTCCTCCCATTAACTCCATTCTTGTTCAGTGTTTTATGTATCGTAGATTCACCAACAGGGATGTTAGCTTGTGCCAGAGATTTTTGTCTTTAGCTGACACTCTAGGATTCTTCACCTCTCTGAGCGTTCTAGACTGTGCTCTTGGAGTCATCCTTACAGGACGGCTACTCCTAGGGAGAGTAGCAGCAGTGCTGAACTTTCTCCATTTATAGACTCATCAGTCTTATCGTGGACCGATGAGCATCAAGGCTTTTGAAGACCCTTTTATAACCTTTTCCAGCTTTATGCAAGTCAACAGTGAAAACTCTTTTGTGCCAGGCATCATTCTTATCAGGCAATGCTTCTTGAGAAAAGTAAAATTAAAAAACTGCTCTGTGGATTTTTTTATAGGGCAGCTTTAACACCTCCAATCTCATCTTATTGATTGGACTCCAGTTTGGCTGTCTCCTGACTCTTGGAGATGTCATTAGCCTCAGGGTTCACATTCTTTTTCACTGTGAATGATTACATGTTGTGTTCTATAAAAACATGAAAACATATCATTAGTTGTGTGGTATTAGTTTAAGAAGACTGTGCCTGTCTATTGTGAAATAAAGGAAGATCAGATCACATTTTATCACCAATTTGTGCAGAAATCCAGATGATTCCAAAGGGTTCATATACTTTTTATTGCAACTGTATCAAGATATTTTTATTCATGTATTAATTCTGTTTGTGAGAATATAAGAAGAAAATATTCTGATTATACTTGTATTACCAGGATATATTTATGTTTGGACTTTGATTCACCGCCACAGTTCTTAAATGCTACACTATATGAACAAAAGTATTGGGGTGCCTGACCATTACACCAACATGACATTGCATTTAAATACATTTACTTTAATATGGAGTTGGTCCCCCTTTGAAGCTATAACTGCTTCCACTCTTTTTGGAAGGCTTTCCGCTAGATTTGGTTTCCGCTAGAGTTTCTGAGGGAATTTGTGTTCATTCATTCTGTAGAGCATTTATGATTTCAGGGACTGTTGTTGGATGAGAAGGTCTGGCTCACAATCTCCATTCCAGTTCATCCCAAAGGTGTTGGATGGGTTTGAGGTCAGGACTCTGTGTGGGCCAGTTAAGTTCTTTCCCACCAATCTTATTCAACCATGTCTTTATGGAGCTTGCTTTGTCCCCTGGGGCACAGTCATGCTGGAATAAAAAAGGTTCTTCCCCAAACTGTGTCTACAAAGTTGGAAGCATGGCGTTGTCCAGAATGCCACTGGAAGTAAGGGGCCTAGCTCAAATGCTAAAAAAAAGGGTGTGTCCCAATACATTTGTCCACACAGTGTATATGCACATTTATTGTGTGTCTGCATGTGATGTTTTAACACTGATTATCCACCTGTAAGTCTGTGTTTGCTGTGTAAGGAGTACAAAAAGTTCAATAAAACCTTATGAAAGCTAATTACAATGACAGAAATACAGCAATAATCTGAAACACACAGTTTGTGTGTTACTTTGTGTGAAATGCATTCTTGGATACTTGATTGCCCAAGAACTAACAGTGCAGGCTGTGACTCATGACGTTTCACAAGGCCTTGAGGACACAAGTACAGAGAAGATTGCGTGCTGAGAAATGAGTTTATGACTCATGATATCCAGGACCTGGTGGTTGCTTCAGTGCATGTGTCATTTACTGGCTTCAGACTGTTTTGAAAGAAGAGTACAAAATCCATAAACTTAGAGAAATAAAACATGCCCTACTCCATGTACTACGTAAAGCTAAATAGACCAGTTAAAACAATTCTTTTAACACAAAATAGCAGTATCCAGGAAGTACTGGCTCATTGACTTTTTAATGCTAACTTATATTTGCCTCCAGGGTCCCAGACCCCACACTCTGCAAATTTGTGTGCTTCGTCTGACTTGTAGCATCAGATTCATCTTATTAATTAATTAGCAAGGTCTTCATAGGCTGGGTCAGGTGTTTAGGGTAGGGTAGGTAAAACAAAGTCACCAGCCCTGGGCTTGGGAACCCCAGCCTTGGGCATTCCTCTTAAAAGTCCCATATTACAAAAAAACATAAATGTATTAATTTAATTAGATTTAATTCAAGTTCTGAATAACATTTAGTTTGATTTCTGAAAGTGTTGCACCTACCTAATTTTCAGCGTTACTGATCACACATTCCCCAGTAACTCAGATCTCTTGACCCTAAGAACTCAGAGCGTATTGGTAAAATCTGATTTCAACAAAAACAATGATGTAAAACCGGTGTTTGCTCTCCTAAATGCTCACCAAGTGCTGCTTTTTCATTTTTTCATGCCGTCCCTTGACCACTCTCCTGCCTTGTGGGCTGAAACTACCCTGAACGTTCTCAAAGATCTTGTGTTTTTTTCTCGTACGTTTCTAAGACCTGCAATAAAAGAAATGTGGGCATTTTTTGTTCTTTATGGGCATTTGAATGTAATGCCGTTTTTAAAACCCCAGTAGTGGTCATTTACATTTTTTAATTACATTAACGTGACATAGGAACATCAAACAAAGCTCAGCATGACGTCTGACACCTCAAGCATCAACACAAGCCTCAGGAACTTTCATATAAGGTGTTGTTTTGCTGCATGACGATAATTTACCATTTGTAGTCTGCCAGCATGGATCTGTGTGCTCACATTCTAAGGGCTAAGTCCACAGCCAATCCCGTTCAATATTGATTGCTCACTCTGTGTATAAGTGATGTTTTCCATGTTGACTCTGAAACTGATGGTCTGCGAATCTGGCTCAGTTCTCTGTATCGTTCTGTATTGATGTCTCTATAATCAGAGTGGTCAATTACAGCTTATTTGTCATGGTAGTAGTCCAAACAAATGGCAGCAGAGCAGCTTATTTTGCTCATAGCAGAGCACAAAAACGTATATAACAAGTAACACATTGCCTTATGCATGCAGTATTAAAAGAAAGTGTAGGGAGAATCATTGCTGAACATCTGAGAATAACAGTGTACCTTAATACAACCCAGAGACTGTTTATAGGTATTTCTTTCTTTAACCTGGTGTATCGTTGTCTGTTCTTGTAGAGTTGGGTGTTATCAATGTGGTAATAATAGAAAAATATTTCAAATAAAATGAAGAATCACTGCTACTACTTCAGAAACCCATTATTTTGTTTCGCCTTCAAACTTCCTCCCAAGTTCCCGCTTAGAAGACAAAAGCATTGGATTTTGTCTGAATGTTTCACTGCATTAAAAAAAATGTTCTACTGTGTTATGTAGGTGTTTTTGTACTTAACAGAGCAAGCAGTGCTTGCAGATGGTGGCAGGAGATGTGTCAGTCATTTCTCTCTCTCTCTCTCTCTCTCTCTCTCTCTCTCTCTCTCTCTCTCTCTCTCTCTCTCTCTCTCTCTCTCTCTCCCTTACTCTTTCTCTTTCTTCTTCTCTCTCTTTCTGCATCCCTCTTTCTCTTTCTCTCTCTTTTTCTTTCACACTCTCTCTCTCTTTCTCTTTCTCCCTCCCTCTTTCTCTTTCTTCCTTTTTCTCTCCCTCTCCCTCTCTCTCTCTCTTTCTCTCTCTCCCACAGTGGTTCGGAGGTATCCGGTTTTTCTGGGTCGGCCGCACCGCTCGTCTCTTAGACAGGAGCCACTACACATCCAGAGAATTCTGCAGGTCAACCGCACGCTCTACATCGGGGCCAGGTAGGCCGCAGATTGCATTATTACTGCGTAGTTAATGTGTAATAACTACTGCATTAGCAACCCGGGCAGGACTGCATTATATATGTTGCTGAATAAGTCATCAGACATGGCCGATTTGAATGGAGGCATTGTAGCCTGTACATCATGGTAGGATGATTGAGTGAGTATCTGTGTAAATGCTTTCTGAGCAGGGCTGAGGTTGAACACCAGAATGCTTTTGGTAAAGTACACTCAGAGTAAGTGTGTGGATATCTAAGTGTATGTGAATGTAGCATATCTACCCTTGCATGGTAATGGACAAGCTTTTAAAGCCTGGTAGCACAGGGCTCCATGTGTGTTTATGTGTATGGTGTGGGGATGTTAGGGCCATTAGAGGATCACAGATACACACACAGTGCTCATCTAAAGGGGCAACATTTGGTCAAGGCTTAATCAGCTTAATCAATACAATCCACATCATCCATTCAGTTAGTTCAGCAAACTCTGTATTCATGTAATATCTCAATTATCTTCTGACACAGGCACACTACTGTTCTTCTCAAGTTTTAGTTTTCTTATTCTTTTTATCAACATCAAAACATCAGTTAATATACGATGTTTAGCACGTTTTTAGAGCTTTTTAATTTAAATTTTTGTAGTCGAGTCGCCTCTGTAATACAGCTCCGGAAATAAATAAGAGACCACTGTGAAAATGTTCGGTTTCTCAGATTGTATCTTTTATAGGACCAAGTATTAAACTGAACAGCTGTGCTTTACTTTTTCAGAACGGCTGACAATATTTCTCCTAATTTCCAAATAAATTATTGTTCTATAACGCATACTTCTAAAGGAAATCATCAACATAAGAGAAATGATACAGTGTTCACAGGAAATGAATCATTCAAAGAAAACAAGTCTCTTGTGGCGTCACAGATATGGCAGCCATAAAGCGACAAAACAAGCATGTAGCAAATGTGTTCTGGGGTCTACCCTGTGAATTGTATTAATTATATTAACTCCCTACCCTCTAAATTGTATTAATTACTATAAGATTTAAATTTTCACAGGGTTTTTCTGACATTGAAATTACTAGAAAACTGTTCAATGTCAGATTTGCAAAATGATGTAATTGTGTGTAAATATGTCTACATTGAAAGCCAGAGGCCATATTCAGTCTGACATGTCCTACAGTGTGGGGTGGAAGGGGGCTGAGTGTCAGGGAGAGGTCATGGTAGGGGTTGGAAGGTGTTTGTGTCTGTTTTGCATTTTTTGTCCCTCTTGCTGGAGTCGGGTCAGGAATAAATCAACTAAAATAAATAACTTCTGACTTCAGCGCTTTGCAAAAATAACCCTTTTTTTCACTAGAAAGCTCAAAGGCAATGTGACCAATGGAGAGGTGAAGGGGGCCTTTCACTCACACACACACGCATGCGCAAACACACATACACACACACACACATATACACTGCTATCTTTATTATCAGATTAAATACATAATAAAAGGGCTGTCCAGTTATCAAGTGGTTTTTGAACAATATTTGAGTGATATTTTTGGTTTGGTTTTTAACTATTAAATATTCTTGCTAGATAGTAGCTTTAACTTTGAGGCAAATGTGACAATTTTGAATTATTTTTCCTTTAATTCAAAAGCTCCTTTTGATCAAAGTCTATACAAATCCCAGGCATTCACATATAGATACAAAGCAAACAGATTTGCATTCACATTCTTTGAGTGACTGCACTAAAGTCTACTATTTCACAAATGTACTTATTAGTCTGTAAGCTTATTAGGAGTGTAATAATGAATACTGACATAATGATATCGTAATTCAAAATTTTGTTCATTTTGCCTTCTAATGTATTTGACAAACCATCAGCATGAATGAACAGCCCAGTCTAGGACTCCCCTCAATGCACTGCTAACATCATTAAGTAACAAGATGATAATATTTCATTTATTCATTCAGTTTGTAAGAATATGACAAGGGCAAGGAACGATTTGACTTCTGATTTGACCAGCATATTGTCATGTTGGTGCGAGAAAGGAGGACAGTTCCAATGCAGAAAAACTTTGCAGAGTCAGTCCTGATGCATTTAGGCTCTCTCGTATGGGGGGGGGGGTTCGCCAGCAGATGGGCAGGCAGCTCAACCAGTCACATGTGCCGGAGACAGAGGACAGACAATCACCTTCTACTGCAATGGTCTTTGGACACCTTAGCCTCAGTTCCCCTTTGCTCAGTCTGTGTTGCGTCCACCACTCGTAGCACAAGCCGAGGAGGAACGAGAGTTCTAGACAGGAGACAAGGTTGGTGCTCGCCCTAGAACACAGTTAGATTAGACTTCAGGCTCACAGAGGAGCGAGCGAGGGGTGGGGATGGGTGACCCCCAGTCTCTGGATCTGCTGGCTTTTCTATTACGACACACAAGGGGACTTGACAACCAACCAATAGGAAGACAGAACCAATGAAACTTAGACAAGACTAAACACAGACACTTACACAAGACAGGTGAGTCCATTACCTGGTGCCTAGCAACACAGCTAATGAACAAACAGGAAACTAAGCTGAGACAGCTGGGCTGCATCAGGCTCAGACACAACAAACCATGATGTCACACAGATGAGACGGGACATGTGTATACTTAGAACTCTGGATATCGGGGCCGCTGGGGGCATAGTCATGCGGCCCAGATGAGACACACGTATTTATGTTTGGACTTAATTTGATTCACCTCACAGTCCTTAAATGCTACACTATATAGACAAAAGTACTGGGACCATTACACCAACTAGGATTTTAATGACATTACATTCAAATACATAAACTTTCATATGGAGTTAGGTCCCCACTTCCTATAACAGTTGGAGGAGAAGGCCTGGCTTACAATTTCCATTTCAGTTCATCCCAAAGGTGTTGGATGTGGTTGAGGTCAGGGCTCTGTACAGGCCAGTCAAGTTCTTCCACACCAAACTCATCCAGCCATTTCTTTATGGAGCTTGCTTTGTGCACTGGGACACAGTCATGCTGGAATAGAACATTTCTTGATATGCTGAAGCAGTAAGATTGTTCTTCACTGGAAGTCCTTCGCTGGACGTAAACCCAAACCCTGAAAAACATGTGTGTCTTTTGTCTGTATAGTTTACTTTGTTGGAATGTGTGCTTCGTATGTGATGTTAGAGAGTCCCATTAAACAGCACATGAAGCCCTCAGCGTGTGCAGCTTTATTCGTTTTTTTTTATTGTGTACAAATTTTATTCCTCCAACACAGTACTGAAAACCTTATGCTACGCACCACTATTGCTATTCCGATGCTGCTAGAGTCATCTACTATACTTCCTGATTATTCACTCACTGAAACTGGAAAAACCCTTTGAAAAAAAGCTACTTTTCCGGTGGTCTTGTGTTGCTTGGTACTAGTACTAGGTCTGGTGCAGGTAAATCACCATTTACATTAACACATTTCTTGAAACGCTTTTTTATGTTCATGTGCACACACACACACACAAACACACACATGTTGGTAGTTATTCAGGGAAGTCCACTTTTAATAAGGAACCTCCCAGCGTGTCAGGAAATGACCCACCCAGTGGCCTTTCAATGGTCAAGAAAAATCCGGGCGCTGCTAATAAATCGGCCTTAATATAACCGCCTTGACCCAGCTCGACTTCTCAACCTGAGCTTCAGGACGATAAAAAAGACGCCAGAGTACACGCTCTCGCGGGGTCACTCAGTCTGGCACCAAAACATAAAATTGCTAACCAGAGCCATGTGAGCGTGTGACAAACTGCTTAAACCGCTCAGCGCTTTAATGCCACTGCAGAGCTGAGTCCAGGTCTGAGTCTGTGTGTGTTACTATAGATAAATAACACTAATCACTGCTAACATGAAACAACCATAAAAAGAGGTGCTTCTGTAAAATGGACTGCAAAAGAATGAGAGAATTTGAGAGAAATATAACAGAGGAAGCAGAAAGAGGGGGGTAAAAAGACTGAATGAGAGAAAGTGAGAGAATTATATCAAAAAGAGAAAGAAAGAAAAATAAAGTGAGAGAGAAGCCAAAAGAGAGATTGGACAAATAGACTAAAAGAGAGATAGTAAGTGAAAAAAATGAGAGAAACATAAAGAAAGTGAGAGAGGAACAGAAAAGAGAGAAGAGGCAAAGGTAGAATAAGAGATATAGAGAGAGGCATACCAAGAGGGAGAGAGGCAGTGAAAGAAAGAATAAAAGAGAGGGAGAGAGTAAGAGGGGAGGATAGGGGAATCATGGAGAAAGGAAACTAGAATTGTGAAAGGAGAGGTGACAAGAAGCGTAGAAGTATAAGAAATGTGTACTTTTGCGTGTTTTATTACAGGCATGTTTCAGCAAAACAAGTCTGTACACAGAAGAGATTCAAGCCAAATATTGCATAGAAATGTGGAACAGATTGAAAGTTTAGGCAAATGGAAGTTTTCACAGAATGAGGACTAATTACTGCTGATCTTGATATCAGTAATACGTCTGTGATTAACTTTAGAAGTGTTAACTCTATAGAAACATTGCACGAAGTGAACAATTTCGCACGCTAATAATTATGTTTAGCAGAAGGCCTGGTTTTGGTCTTCCGTTATTAATGAAGGTTTCTCACACCTTCAGGACATAGACATTAATCCTCATGCCAACCAATCAAGCCTAGCCAGGTCAGGTCAGGGCTTTTCTTGGGAGGTCAGTTCCTTCAATTAAGCACAGGAGTGAAACTCAACACATTCTCACCCAGACCTGTCACCTCAAGGGCACAAGAGGTCATGAAAGGTCACCAGGGTCAGACAACATCTCAGAAAGAGAAAAGGTCTCTGCAGAATTTAAATTCCACTGCTGTCATGCTACAGGCAAAATGCAGGATTAAGCCTAGTTCTGAACTAAATGTTCCTTTTAATGGCAAATCACCATTTACTACAGCCTCTTCTCTTCTGGGAAGGCTTTACACTAGATGTTGGAACATTGCCATGAGGATTTGATTGCATTCAATCATACGGGTATTAGTGACGATCTGTAGTACTATTGGATAAATAGTTCTGGATCACAAGCACCACTCCAACTCATCCTGCATGTGGTGCATGGCGCTCTGTCACTCCAGAGTTCCACAGGGCTTTGCCCCTAAAGCCGATAGCTTTGGGCATAATGATCCTAGGCTCATGAGCAGCTGTTACCGAGCATCCCATTCTTCTGGCAGTGCTCTGGGGCACACCTGCCTGGGAGCCATTCCTTCATGTTTTCTGAGTGAAAAAGCCGTTTATACTTTTTTATACCTCTTGTGACACACTGCAGCCAAAACTGCCCCTTCAGGCTGCAAAATAAATAAAACAAACAAACCAAAGCATAACATGACAATCAAGTTCTCCCTTTTTGTTGGAGAAATATATAACAGAAGTATCTATTGTACATTAGTGTAAACTATGGGAAGAGGGCAAGCTGGGGGAGGCAGTGTGATGCTCTGGACAATGTTCTGGTGGGAAACCTAGGGTCTTTATGTGGATGTTACTTTGACATATGCCGTCTACTTAAACATTGTTGCTGACCTTCACAGCATTCCCTAATGACAGTGCCTTCATATACAGTCATGCCTGGAATTATTCATACCACTGGCAGATTTTGACTTAGTTACTTTTATTCAACAACCAACTGGTGGTGGCCTAGTGCAGCGTTTCTCAAACTATGGGCCACGGAACCTCGCTTCTCAACACTTCTGTCACTGTGCGCCCCTCCCCGCCCCCTCGACTTTACGGCTCCGTCCCTTGTTTCAGCATTCTAGAATGTTCAGTGTTCCCGCCATAGACGTATATATGGGTATACTGTAATGTATATATACAGTGGTACCCCGATTAACTAACGCTCTCGTGCCCTGCTGGGTTACAGTCAAGGTTCGGCCGGCTGTCTCTGTCCCAGTTCTGACTGTCATGCTGAGTAAAATCCCCAGTGGAGTGAGATGCAGTTAAAACAATCTTGCTTTTCCATTCCATGGATCTGTGCGAGAGTACTTTTTTGCAAGGCCCTGCAGCTCCAAAGCCTAACATGACTGGTCCCCAGGACAAATATGTTTGAGAAACGCTGACCTAGTGGGTAGGATTCTTGCCTTTCTCAGCTTTTATCTACATTGGAACAAAAAGTGGCATGTATGAATAAATGTCACTTTTTGTTCAAATGTAAATAAAAGCTGAAAAATATTTTTCTTATTATCTTCTGGGAGACACCCATGTCATTTCCAATCAAGAAGAAACTTGCTGGTTGAATAAAAGTCAAAAATTTGCCAGGGATATGAATAATTCAGTGCTTGACTGTATGACTCTGTGTGTGTGTGTGTGTGTATATA
>JBBPDC010174793.1:0-16606 GCA_037974485.1 Hemigrammopetersius urotaenia | reverse complement strand
GCTCTGACTGCAGTATCTTAGTTAAATAGTTGACATGGATTTAAGCTGTTTTTCAGGTAAGAAACAGTTGTGGACTTGTAGAATATCTAGCGTCTTGCAGGCAAATGTTCAGCCATATTGCAGACCACCTGACACCCTCTAGTGACATTGCCATGGTGATCCATCAGTCCTCACCAAGAAGGTAGTGCTAGCGGAGGAGATAGATCTGTACTACAAATGTAAGCCTGAGCTACTAATGGAGAACAGGCGGGGTGAAGTGTTGTGGGACATTACTGTTACTGTGGGCGGTGCGGTCGAAGCCAATTGCCCAGATCTGGTGTACATGAACAGAGCTGAGAGGAAGAGACGTTCAAAAACTTTGTCCATTCAGTTGTTGGGGGAAAAAAGCCAAAGTACCAACAGCTGTCTGTGAAGACATTTAGACCTCACCTCCAGTCTTTCCTATTGTGAGCTCCACCAGTGGGTCCATCTCCAAAGACTAAAGCAATTCAGCTCTTTCTCCAACACGAGGCTGTGATCCTTGGAACAGCACATATTATTGGAAACTTCTCAGGCACTTAGTGTTTTGTAATCTGACTTTCTAGTCAAAGCACAATCCTTGGCTTTGAAATCCAAAAACAACACTGTTGTGCTGAAGTCACCTTTATTATAACCTGGTGTCAGCATTATGTCAACAGAGCAACAGAGTAACAAATCGATGGTAAAAATGTATAATAACAATGCAACAATAATAATGAAGTACAATAAATATGTTTGTTAAAAGATTATTTTGCATAGATAAACAATATTAGAACACACCATAGAAAGATGTCTAGGTACACGATTACGGAAAAGTAAAGGCTGCTGTTTTAGGACTGGGCAAGAACCTTGGTGAGGATTTTTCGTAATACAGTACTCAGGATTCCAAGAGTCATTCCCTGTTTGCTTGTGTGCGTGCACCCTTGTATGAGACAGTCACTCAGATCCAAAGAAAACCTTTGTGTATCCCACAGTGAGGGGCTTACACACACATTGGCTTGCAGAACTTCAATAGGCTAGTGGAGGTGAATGCATGCAAGTGTATGAAGCCATTCTAATATTCGTTGACTTTGTAAACTGAGAGATGTCCATGTGGTGCGTTTCACCCGGTGAGGGAGGTGAAAGTCCTCTTAGATCAGTACAGACCTGATCCAACATCCATCTGGATTATATCAAGGCGATCGTCCACTGCCACACGGCATTCAGCACAGTCTGACTCTAATTATCTTCAGCAGTAAAACAGCCAGGTAGGCCACAAAGCCCGCAGAGAACACACCTACACACACACTCTGAAATAGCCCAGCTTATCCGCTTGATAACTCATCCGAGTTTACAAGCTTGCAGAAAAGGCCAGTGTGTGTTCTGTTTGATTTTGTGTGTGTGTGTGTGTGTGTGTGTGTGTGTGTGGTGGGGGTAGAGTGGCAGGGGGGTGTAAATGATCTGTTTAGAGTGCCTTCCAGTTTGTGTGCAGCCAAACCAGAAGACACACACTCACACAGGATTTCATGTTAAAGAGTTGATAACATAGTATATTACAGACACCCTCCCCCTCCACACACACACACACACACACACACAGACACAGACAGACACACAGACACACACACACACACACACACCCTCAGTTAGTACTGCAAAAATTTATATACTGAAATGGGATTTGTAAGATTTAAAATAAGCAAAAACTGTGGATCAGAGAAGAAAAATGGGTGAGCTGATTTCAGTTGCTTAGATTTTTTTTTAATGAATATACTTAATATCTAGATAGTCTTGCTTATTAATTGCTTCTTCTGTTTATTTTAAGAAATTTTACTAAGTAAATACTGCTTACCCCATTGGTAGATTTTTCTGGCTGATATAAGTACTTAGATCTTACTCTCAATATGTTTTCTGTAGTTTTTGTGATTTTTCAGAGAACCGAACTGATAATCGTAGACGGAAACCCCCACAATAACACGGAAATATCCGCCGCCTTTTTTGCGGCAATAAATATACAATAATCCCCCTCAGCGTTACATTGAACCTGTGAGTACTGATCCGGGTAAAACTGATTTATAACTATAAATATAGAAAGTGCATCTTGAAATGGTAAAATGGTTTGAAAGTAGGCAATCCGAGAACGTTATGTCGAGTGCATGTTGCAGCATGACTGCTCCGTGTCTTGTCTTTGTATTTCAGTGTTTAGACTTTTTTCCCTCAATTTTCAACAGTTATCTCTGTTTATTTAGTATTAGTAAGCTGTGCCATGTCTAAACATGTTGGTAGAGAGAATTATTTCAACGTTTCTTTTGTGTATGAGTCTTTGTTTTGTCTTGCTGCATGCTGCTAATGCTAATTGCTTTTCTGATTCTGATTATTTATTTCTCCTTGCTGCTGCCATTTGCAGTGTCTGTGGCAGCTGCAGACCAGAATCTCCTCCATGGATCGTCTCAGTGTTTCTCTTTTAATTTAATTTATTATTGTAAATTAAATTAAAAGAGGTGAATATGGCTTTACCTTTACATTTTATTTAAGGGTAATGCATTAAACTGAGCTTACACTATAAAAATAAGCATTTTTAGATTTTTTTTTAACCGAAACATATTTTTCACTATACGCGGGTGCTCTTGGAACGTAACCTCCGCAAAAAGCGTGAGGTTACTGTAGTGTTTTTTTCATCACAGTTTCTTACTCCCACTCTGTTTGTTTAGCTGCAGGTACTTCTATTTGACTCACTGCATTTAAGTAATGAGACTTTCACTCAGTGGTTTGACAAGTGAGAGAGACGCTGCCAGTGGAAAACTACTTGCACATCGCCTCATGTTTCAGCAGCCTAAAACAGCAAAATATGTTTCGTAGAGAACTGAATGCAAGTTCTCTACGAAACTCTATGTTTTGAACCCTTTTGACCATACAAACCAAAACAAGGTTCGAAATGAGTATGTGATTTAAAGTTTCCAGACTTCTGTTACTCAGCCCACCCATAAAACTTTGCAGTGAGAGCACTAATGCTGCCCTACTTTCCATTTTTGTGGTTAAATAAAATAAAAGCTGACAACTGCCAATAAAAACACAACAAAACAATCCCTCGAAGAGCTTTATGAGACTGACACATTCATGTCATATATTAAATTAGGCTAACAATATTGATCTAAATTCAACCTCACATCAAACTTGCTATTCAGGACACATTCATGTCAAAACTGGATCTGTAGGAACAACAGTTTGCCTCAGTCCCAGTAATCAAAGACCTAATGGTGGACTACATCTCAGTGTTAGACAGTAAAAAAGTACATCAGTATTTTAATTACTGTTTTTCATTATTTAATAATATTTTCATTACTTAATAATCATTTTCCATAATATCAACAAGAAAATCATGAATTTCCATAGCACATGGCGCACATATCACTAAATCCCTTCTCTAATCACTGAATATCTGATCATAGCTTAGCAACTGTAACTAGGCTCAGCAGTAAAGATATGAGATGTCCTATATCAGTTTGGAGAGTGAAATTTTGTCCATCTTCTAAACTGTAGACACAGTAGGGATGCATGATGCACAAATTATTAGTATTGAGAGTATACTGCAACATATGGCATTTGTGATGCCCTCCAGTATCTATATATGGACTGGAGCATTAATGACTCCTGTTTCTTTCAAGTCGACTAATCCGTCAACAAAGTCGAAGTCAAGTCGACTGGTCATTTGATGACGTCACGCAGCGGAGGAACACGGGTGTCCAACATTGAGCAACTTTTATTAACAGTCAATATGACAATTAAACTAAACAATGGCTAATGTTTTTGAATTTTCGGGTAAATTTAAGTGTACAGAAAATGGGAACAGCTTAAGCCGCGGCAGCCACTCACCGTTTTCTGGACTTGACGACTCTGGAGTGCTAGCGTTAGCCATGTTAGCTAGCAGATGCCGTTTTAGATGGCCGTGCAGAACACTCGTACTTTTATTGTACTTTAACACTGACTTGCAGGTTGTGCAGGTCATCATGCTGTTTGTGTGCCTAGAGTGCAGTATTTCCACACGTCATGTGTGTCTGTCTTCTCTGCTGCCATGTATCTCGTCTTGTTGTGGTCTGTTTAGATTCCCCTCTACGCACCAAAGATACCTCCTTTTTTACTATAATAATTGGTTAAGTCAAGGACCGCGTGTCAGCGTAAGCCAATCAGAGGCAGAGATTGCATTGGGTTCACAAGGCGCACAGAGAGACTAAAAAAACTCTCTCAGGGCTAGTCAACGTTTCTGTTATTGGCCAAATACGGCCAAATACGAACATTTTTCTGAAGTAAAAAAAATGGTAATATTAGTTCAATGTGAAAACACCCCAGGACAGCACACAGTGTGAACAATGTGAAATTATTTTCATTTAACCCATTCAACAAATGAAGCAGTGGGCAGCCAACCATGCCTTGCTCAAGGGTACGTCAGTGGTGCAACTAACAGTCCTGGAATTTGAACCCATCGGGCAAAGGTAGCATCACATTATAATGATTTATGGATTAAATAAATGTAAATAAAAAGTTAAAAAATCACAAAAAACGTACAAAGACTAATAATAATTTGACTTTTCCTGGATCGCATGAATACCTCCATTCCTCTAAACATCCAGGAGCATTCATCTGGAGCTGTGACTGGTCACCCTGACAAAGCACTGTGATTGGTTAAAGGCTTATTTGCATATTGCAGCCATATTGGAGAGATTACAACAAACAAAACAAAACAAGGATCACTAGAACACTTAACTATTATTTTACTCTTGATACTTAAATTAACTTTTATTCAAGTAAGAAACAAGAAAAGCACTCATATTTATCAGAGGGTTCTTTTATTTCACTACTGATAAAATACGTTTTTTCATCAAAGAACCTCAGTCTGAGGAGGAACTACTTGAGCCGCACTTGTAACTGCATGAAAACACTAGTTTTGACACCGTAATGGTGTTTAGGAGGGGGTTGGACTCGGATTTTTTTTTAATTGATTTCCTGCTGCTGTAGATGTCTGTGCCCTGGCCTGCCTTTAAGTTACTGATCTTCACACTATATATGTATTTGCCATTGCTTTAGGCCTCAGAACCCGTGTTTCACTGCACGTTTGGCATTAATATCCGCCGGTGACCAGGCTCTGAACGCTTCCCTGATGTTTTCCAGATGTTTTACCCGAGGTCGTCAGCAGGACCGGTAATGTAATCACGGGCAACGGTGTTCCAGAGATCTCCGCTAGCTTCAGTCTTCAGGCAACAGAGAGCTTGGCAGAAGGAGAAACCCCATCGCCGGCTTCCCCACTTCCTTTACGTTTGGACATATTTGTGGTTTTATGTAGTTTATCCCTTCTCCTGTAGTCAGATAAGCCACGCCCCCACGATGTGATTGGCTGATACTCTATAGGCCAAAATGAATGTAGGAGAAATAGGAGCCTCAAAAAAGAGCAAATATTCACGCGCCAAATCAATCAAATATAAAATGAAAATACCAGAAAGCTTTTAGATAAATATACCAGGAAAAAGGCACAAAGTGTAACTGAAAGATGACGGCATATCCAACAAAATCTGATTGTCGTTCATCAATGGAAAATCGTAGAGGAATTTAGATCTGGCTTGTATTTGAAATATCTCGTAAAGAGACCAGATGTGTCTGCATACGCGTCCAAAAAAGAAGAAAGCTTGGTGTTTTATTTTAGAGTAGTCTGAGTGCAGACGTGTGTCCTGTAGTTTGTGTACTCTCAGGTTTAGTGTGTTTGTGCTCAAACCCATGAAGTGCATCTGCTGTCTCATTATCATTGTCAGCTGGAACATCGTTCAGTCATATAGTCTGTACACTTGTATACAGTCCACCCTGAATAAAGTGCACGATGCTTTGATGGTTTTACAGTTTGCAGGTGGTTTCTATTCACAGTTGATGGGTTAAACAGCCAAATCACACGTTTTACTGTAATGTGGAGTTTTCATCAGGAAAGCACACCTGTGACAGTCGAGCAGAGCCCATGCAAGACAAAGTCAAAGTGAACTTTATTGTCATCTCAACCATATATAAGCAGACAAAGAGACGAAAAGGCGAAGTTCTGGGTCCATAACGTATACATACACATAAAATAACGAAACACAACAAACGGAACTAAAAATAGATTGTGCTGAGACATACAGGACAGTTCAAAACAAAAAAGTAATCAGACAATTTGCCAGTAAAAATAAACCACCATCCAAAGACACATTACCTGCTGAGCAAAGACGGGTCCAAAGAACATCTTTTAAACGTCTTTGTCGCACATTGCAAAGACATACCTAAGGAGCCGTAATGAAAGTTTTTATATCTTCTGGTGACGTCTTCTGAGTGTCCAGTGTTGATGTCCATGGGACTTCTAAATAAGATTCAAAATTAGTTCAGATGTATTCATTGTGGACATTTTTCAATGTCATCTGCAGATACATACAGCTTCTGGGCCAAATATGGCCTTATTATATTTATACAATTTATATGTTGCGATTATGATTACATTTGCTTTTTCGGAAAGTGTTGTGTCGTAGCATATAGGCCTATCATTTTTCAGTTCAATGCCATTTTTTCAAGTTTTATTGTCATAAATGTTAGTTAGTACAGAAGCATTGCACTACAACAGTTAACCAGACAAGTGACACTGACAGCTTGAATTGACAATGTTTGTCCACAAACATCCAAAAAAATGTCCAAGAGGGGTCATAGTAAGACATCCCAGTACTGAACCTGAATTGCATGTCGTGCAGACAAACAGATATGGTCCTAAACCCCATTAAGACATGAGCTGCACAGATGTCTCGTGTTAAATTATGTGTTGACCAAAATTTGACTATAACAGTGAACAGTGTCTCTAACTACACTAACAAAAGTATTGGGATGTCTTACACAAACTTTGGACTTTGCATTTAAATATGACCGTAATATGGAGTTGCCTTTTCTTGGAAGGTATTCACCAAGATTTTGGAGTTTGTGTCCAGTCTTTTTGTTGAGCATGTATGAGTTCAGGCACTGATGTTGGACGAGAAGGTCTGGCTCACAATCTCCGTTCCAGTTCAGGTGTTGGATGGTGTTGAGGTCAGGGCAAGTTCTTTCACACTGAACTCATCCAAACATGTATTTATGGAGCTTGTTTTGTGCACTGGGGCACAGTCATGCTGGAACAGTCCACAAAGTTGTTCAGAATGTCTTGGTCTGCTGAAGCATTAAGATTGCCCTTCACTAAAAGTAAGAGGTCACCTCAAAGCACCTCAATGTGTGTCCCAATACTTTTGTCCATATAGTGCATATTCTATGGAAATCAGCTAAATCTGCCATGAAAAAATCCCTGGATACATTCTGTTTCTGCCAAAGATATTTTCATTCATTTTGGTGAATGGGCTGCGTCCCAAGCAAACAGAAGTTCATACTTCACATACTACACAACTACACACTGCTTTGTACACAGGCGTTGTATGTTTACATGCTGTTTAATGTGATATAAGCAATCTGATCTTTTGAAACAAAGAAGATTCAGAAAGAGATGTCTGCTCCTGCAGTTTTAGAGACTCTTCTAAAGTGAAGGTGACCATTTGTCATACGCGAACACACCACAGCACACAGTGTGAACAGCATGAAATTCTTCCTCTGCATCTAACCCATTGACCAAGTGAAGCAAGGGGGCAGCCAGGAACACGGCGCCCGGGGAGCAGTGTGTGGTGACGGTGCCTTGCTCAGAGGTGCCTAGCGGTCTTGGGAATCGAACCCGGACTTTCTGGTCGCAGGGCGAGTGCTCTAACCACTAGGCTACCAGCTGCCCCTGGTGTGGTAAAAGGTCGTTACATTTGTCAGTGGGTGGACAGGGGCTCTGTTGCAAAGGGGATTTGTTGTAAGGGTCTCTATATGGTGTCTGAAAAGGGCCGAAATCAAGTGATGGTGAACTCTCAAAACACGCGTGAAAAATATAAAAGCTGCCCGTAAAATGAGCCAATCCCAGCAAAGGGGCGGTGCTAGTATAAAATCGGATAGGAAATAAAATAAGGGGCGGGTTCTGTCAGAAAACGGGTGGAGTTGAAAAAAGCATCGCTGGTTTGTGTTGGAGGCGCAGTTGGAGAGGTGGAAAGGACTGACTTCAAGAAGTTTCTACGCAGTTTCTGTGGCGAGTCCTGCTTGTTTTGTGAGCAGCAGCTTGAGAGTAAAGTGGAAGAGCGTAAAAGTTAGTTTTTCGGAGAATTTCTGGATGAAAACAGACCGAGCGGAGAGAAGAGCAACGGTATGGTGAGAGGAACAGAGGAGCTGCAGATTTTCTCCTGAGACCCTGAGAGCTTCCTCCAACGAGATGAAAGGTGGGATAGTGGTCTGTAGGAGAGAAGTTTTTGTTTGTGAATGTATATGTGTTTGTATTTGTAGCAGTTTAAACGCGTGTGTGTGTCTGTGTGCGCGCGCTACATCTGGTTAAAATTAATTGCACGTAATAGTGACCGTACGCAGTGTGAAGTTATCCAGCATGTTGAGAAATGAGAGACTGTGTGGACTCAGGAATGACTAAAAACTGCAGTTGAGTTGCAGCTAGGGATAATAAGAAGTGTTTGTTGTCTGGTGTCATAATTCTGATGGAAAGTATGTAGATTTTAAAAATGTATTTATGTGTGCTTCTCTCAGACGAGTTTGCTGAGGAGGAAGATGTCCAGTCGTTTGGATATAAGAGGTTTGGTAAGCACTCTTTCGTTTTTTATATACAGTCATTATTGACTAAGACATGCAAGCCATTGGTGCTGCAAAACTCAGGGGTGTGTGTGTGTGTTGGGAGAGTGGGGTGCACTAACTTGTCTCTGATGACATCAGATCTTACTGCATGCCTGGTGTGCATGTATTAAACACCTTGCCCTGCTGATGTCACCAAAACTATAAATAACTGTTGCATTTGTGTAAGTTGGATTCTGAGTAAATCGGTCTTTGATCTCACTTTGTAAACGTATTGTTCATCCATTTTTACTTTATTCTGCAAGAGCTGAGAAATGTAAAGTCACTGCTAGACAAGTCTAAAATAGAAGTTTACATGAACAGAAGAAGACCACATAGTTTGGGTGTGTAAATTGTAATTGATTGCCTTGTGATTTAGATGATACTTCCAGTGTTTTATAGTTTATTGTGTCTTACATCTTAGTGAAGTGGTTTGTGAAGTGGTTTGTGTGGGCATGTAAAAATGTGGACTTTCTGTGCAGCACAGTGTTGTCAAACAACAACCAGGGACAATATATATAGATATTTAACCTCCAAATTGATTACTGCATCAATATACTGTATTCACATGCCCTTTGAAAGCTTTTAATTAGGAAACATGCATGATTCCTGTGTCTTGGCTCCAACCTCTTTATTTCTAACTTAAGTGTAATATAGTGTAACTTTAAAACTCTTTCAAGTACAAAGTTGGACCAGAAGGGCTGTGTTGTACTTTTCAGGGACAAAATGTATATAGACACTACCCTATTTTATAACAAGTTAAACATCCCATCACTGAGGCCTAAATAGCACCAGTTCTAGGTACAAATGTGGATGCATCCAACGGTGAACCTTAACATGTAGTGGAAAGTGACGTTTGAATCAAACTATATTAGATCACTTATGGCTGGGTTTTGGAAAAACACTGAATCTAGTCTGAAAAACGTGACTCAGTGGCTTTTATTTGTCAAATATTTTTTGGGCTCACGTGTGTAATGTGTTATTTGTCTATGTGGAAACAATTTGTTACATGTGTCTGGACAAGGATATGCTTGCAAAAGAAAACTGGATCCTTAAAACGTGTAAAGAAAAATATAATAGCCTTCCAGAAGACTTTTACCTCAGCTTTCTCATTCCAAATGCTCTCCTGGCCTTATCTTTGGAGTAAACCAACTGTACTTACATTTGTAGTACACTGGTATGCAGACCTTTATGTGTATCCAGGATGCTTTATTTTCAGACTTAATTATTCAGGAAAAAAGACTATTAAAGTTTGTGAAGATGGAGTCATTTGCACATGCTCCCGTGTGTGTTTTTGTATAGGAGGTGTATTAGTCACCTTCTTGCTATTGAGGCTTGGTATCGCTCAGGTGCAGGTTATACTGACGTTCAACCTTTTATTGTGTCAAAGCAGTAGCTACTGTCACAGAATAAGGCATGATATGCACTAGGGCTGTAACAATACACCAAAACCACGATTAGGTTCGTATCACGGGGGTTTGTGTGTGTGTGTGTGTGTGTGGGGTGGGGGGTGGGGCGTTACTGATTAGTTCAAGCAGTACCATTCGAGAGACCGTTATGTTGCAGGTTATCCTTATGTTTAGCACAGAATTATGAATCAATTAACACTTCGAAATCGCTTCTTTTGCATTCAATCTGTACAGAAGACCCAGAGGAATCGCCAGAGGCTGCAGAACCGATTCTTCAGCTACCGGTTCACCATTGTCCAAAACTAACAACATGCTCCGCCCAGCTGGCCAAAATCACACAAACACTCAAAACTCTTACAAACAAACTTCACAGCAGTTTTATCACAACCAGCCAGCTTTTAGACACTTAGTCGTAATTTCGGACCGGGCTCGTTTGAATCGTAACAAACTCTATTATTGGTTACCTGACGTGCATGTACACCACTCGCGGTGTAAAAAAGGTTTTATTAGGAGGTGTACCGCACACGGACTGCCCCCTAGTGTTGAAAGCTAATATGGTAGCATTGGATCTGAAAGTGAAGGATAACTCTGGGAGTTGGAAGGGTTGTGTCACGATTCTGCCTTCTCACACCGCGGTTTGTGGATCTTAGTGTCATGATTTCGGTTTCATATCACATGTTTTTACAGACCCAATCTGCACTCAGTGTGCCCAGTCAGGTTTAGTGGTGTTAATACTGGTTTCAGTTGCTACATTATCTTCATTCTGTCCGTAAGATACGTCAGTACCTTCTCACTGGTGGACCTATAGAGGTCCTGAATATTCTCTAATATTCTCTAATAATGAGAGAAAAAGACTGTGTGCACCTAAATGGTAAATGGAGCTGATAAATGGACAATGAGTACACGGCTTGTCGGCATAGTTATTTAGTGCCTGTTGGCTTGAATTAGTTTCAGCATTTGTGAACACTTTCTGACCCACACAGAGGAGCCGTTAAAAGAGACACATTGTTGATATGCTAGTTTGGGATCTAGATTAAAGCGTCAAGGACAGAAAGAAAGAGTTGAAGGGTGATGAATGGATGAGGAAACTGAGAATTAAAAATATGAATTTTAATAGTTTGTTCATGGACACTATCTCTCTTTATCTTCCTGTCAAATCTCTTTTTTCCTTTATCGCTAATAAATATCTCTGATTCCCTGTTAAGGACGCAAACACGCAGGAATTTAGGTCTGGCTTCTATCTGAAACATCTTGTAAGGAAGCCAGAGGTATGTGGTGACACATTCAAAAGCTGGAATGTTGTTTCAATTAGAGATAATAGAATAAAGATATAAAAGAATAATAATAAAAAGATGACAGAACTCATATCAGTGAGGTAAATCAGACGTGTGTTCTGTAGAGTTTGCACATCCAAGTTTATAAATGTGTTTGTGTTCAAGCACATCCAGCGTTATCACTATCAGGCGGCAGCTGGAAGATCATTTAGATATTTTGTCCCTCTCTCTTTATTTCTTTGAGACACACACACAGAGACACACACACACTCGGATGTTCTCACTTATTGTATTTTTTTGTGAACAGTTGTGTACTGTTCCACATTTATAGTCTGCTATTCAGAAATTGTATTACATGTGTATGTATGTATATGTGTATATATGTGTATACATGTTTTAATTTATTATATTTATATATCAAAATCAAGATTGTGGAGTGTACAATAGCATATATTGCATTGTTCATTGTGTCTTTACATATTATTTTTGTTTATACTGCTGTTGAATTCCTTGTATGTGTTTGCTCACATGCTTGGCCAATAAATGCGTTTCTGATTCGGATGTGCTGTGATAGGTTTACTGTTTGTAGTGTAAGCAGCCAAAATCAACAGGTTACTGTCACGTCTCTCCTTTCTCCCGAATGGAAGTAGGCGCATAGGCAGACATTCATGTTTGATACTTTTTATTTAAACGGAAATCAAAACAGACATTTAACAAAAGGGAGAACTCAACCACAATCAAACCAGACTCAGATTGATGGTTGACCTACACCTGAACATACAACATATGTATAACACAATCCCAACCACCAATAACAAATCACAAGCACCTAACCCTAACTAAACACAGCTGTGACTCATCAATCTTTAAACCCCCAACAGAGCCCTAGTGGCCGCCCACTGTCACAGCACCCAGCCAACCACCACAAGGCCGGGAAGGCGGAGGTAAAGGGCAGCGTCCTAAGACTACCGGCCAGGACGACCCGGGTATGTCCCATGGGAAGCTCCCCTATGCGAGTCCTAGTCCTTACATGTGGTGCCCCCTCTGGGGAGCTCCTCACTGTCCTCAGGGACGGAGCCCCTAATTGTTTTCAGGTGCGGAGCCCCCTACAAGGAGCCCCTCAATGTCCTTGTTGGGGGTGGAGCCCCCTACCGGGAGCCCCTCACTGTCCACAGGGGCGAAGCCCCCCTTGAGGAGCCTCTCACTGTTCTCGTGGGCAAGGCCCATCAGTGCCATTGTGTGACAGTTCTGGACAGAAGTTCATACAAATCATCACGGAAGCTTTTGAAAACTGTTCCCATCTCCTTAAAAAAAATTGTTCTATAAATAAGCTCCACCATCCCGAGGGTGTTTTGGATGATAAAAACAATGAAAAAAACGTTATTATGTGGAGTTTTGATGTTCTAATAATGAAGGTGCTGAACCCTGCTGGCCCATTTCTGTTGGTTTCATAACTGTTTGTTACAGTCTTTCCTTCTCCACTAAGCAAGAAGAAAAGATTAGGGACAGAGGGGTGGGCTGAGAATGAAAGGGAAATTGTGGTACATGTTTTTATTCTGTTGTTGTTCAGGAGAACAGAAGGAGAAATATGAAAGAAAACCACTAACTATGTCTTGAGCCAACATCAACTTTAGGCTTCCACACAAACTCACCCACAGTCATGCTGACTGACAGGCCAGACCACCCACTTAGAACTGGCCAGTGGTCAGGCTGTAATATTTTCATCATCATGTTGATCACAGTTCAGGGGAATGGCACTGCGCTCTGTGATCACGGGTAAAACATGCATTGTTTGTTATTTTATACTATAGGGGGAAAATATGTGATTGACAATCTCCAGACTCTCCAAACAGTCTTTTGGCTGGAAATCGAAGCACACGTTATTGTCTTGAGTGTGTTGTTAGTGTTTAGGCTGAGGAAAGTGCAGTAATGTCAAGCGATTTGTTTGGACTATGTGGAATTCGGAAGTGGCTAGTCTGATGTAAACTGTGTAAGACTGCACTCCAGAGTTAGAGCCTGCAGCTGATGTTGATGACATTGAATCATCCATCATGTCTGATCAGTCTGGCATTTGTAGCAACATGCATAAATGGTTTTTTGTGTGAATTTGAGTGCATTGTATCAGGGGGAAGTGGTGGGAGAAGGAGAGAGTCCCAAAGTCAACTGACGGAGCTTCTTTCCGAATTATACATTGAAGGGGTTGCGATTATTTTGTAGACATTGACAGTTTTTGAGAAACTTAAGCCAAACAGAATTGTTGTGTTTCATGTTTAACAGCTGGAAATTCCACCACAAAAGCAGCAGAAAAGCCATGTACTGATTTAGGCTCAAGTGAGTCCAGTTCTTTTGACGGTTGTTTATTAGCAGATTATATGGGTGTGTGCCATTGAACATCTATGTCAGCTGTGACAAAATAGTCCTTAAAGTTTGAATTGGTGAAGAAGGAGCATGTGGAAACTAGTGTATATGTCTGTATGTATTTATATATTGATTTCCCTCAATTCTATTGCCTTTCTTAGTAAATGAAGACTTTTAACTTTATGAGACTTTTAAAATAGCTGGACTAGAATAGTTGAACAGGTCACTGCCATTTGCTGAAGTTGTTGTTAGTGAACACTGAATGCTGTTTAGTTTTTGTGGGAATCTAACTCCTTTTCTCTCGTTCTCTCTCTCTCTCTCTCTCTCTCTCTCTCCCCCACACACACACTTACACATGACGCATACCCTTGTTTTGCTTTTCTGACCAAAACTCTTTGTGAATCAAAGAAACAATGAAACACACATCTCAAGAGAACTGAACCAAACATACATTTCTCATTATGTGTGTGTCTGGGTGGAATTAACTGTATTTTGTAACCACAGGCGTCAGTTTGTTTTGAAAAGTGGTGGGGACAATGGTGAGTGTATTTGTCCAACCAGGAGGGTTGGGTGGGGTGAAGGGGGTGACAAACATATTTGTAGACAGGGAAGGGGACATGACCCGTTAAGGACAGCATGAATCTTATTCTGTGACGCTTTTTTCCATTCTGAGATGCGTTCCAAAGTGATCACACACTGTCAGAGGGACCTCTGAGATAGAATGTTTTCTCTCAGTAATGGTGGAAACTTTTCCCTTGATTTTCTGCCCAATTTAGTCGTCTCCAATTCCAGCAGGAACTCCCTCATCACGCAGTACCACCAATGGCAGGCACTGAATCTTTGATGGTATTTCTGAATGAGGTTTCAAATCTTGTTCTCAAAACTGTTATAATTAATCCATATAATAGTTTTAGGTATTCCCTTTACTGCAAATTTATCAAGGAGTGGGCAACAATGGATTTACAGTCAGCTGCTTGTGTAGTCCCCATACAATACACCAATCAGCTATACACTTACCAGCCACCTACACAATATAGCTTTCTCTCATGCCACCAAATCAGTCCTGACCCATCAAAGCATGGGCTCTTCTGAAGGTGTGCAGTGCTGTCTGACACTGATATAATAGCAGCAGATCCTTTGAGATCCTGAAAGGCATTTGCCTGGTGGGCCGATGATAGATTTGGGCCGGCATGGAATCCTGTCTGCAGCACCGCCCCCCTCGGGAACGACAGCATGGTGGGCCGGTCAAGGCTCACAATGACCAGGCTGTTTTTTTTTAAACAGCTCCACTAGCTAACATGGCTAACACTAGCACTGCAGAGAGTGGCTGTGCTGCTTAAGCTGTCGGACACAGGGCTTGTTTGGTCTTTGTCTGATGGCACAGAACCGAACCAGTTCCATATTACAGATGTAGCAAGACCTTTCTTGGGCACAAACCCTGCTACAGTGTTTGGGTGCAACGTGCTAATTTCCCCGTGTAGAATGGTGCGTCGCATTAGTTCCGTTTTTGGTGCTCGCATGTAAAATAAGTAATAAAATCTATTTTAATAAAAACACATCGTCCTGAACTGTAAATTCGAATTCATTGATAAAATCGATAAAATCACCCAGCACTACATGAAAGTGAAAATGACCATTCTGTCGTATGTGAACACACCATAGCACACAGTGTGAACAGCACAAAACGATTCCTCTGCATTTAACCTATTCACCAAGTGAAGCAGCATGCAGTCAGGAACACGGCGCCTGGGGAGCAGTGTGTGGGGACGGTACCTTAATCAGGTTACATCAGAGGTGCTTAGCGGTCTTTGGAATCAAACCCATGACTTCCTGATCACCCTAACCACTAGGCTACCAGCTACCCCAAAGTAAATAGTATCAAAGTAACACTCATATGAAGGACCCATGGTTTCCCAGTGGACCATTGCTCAAAGCATCACACTGCCTTCACAGGCTTGCCTTCTTTTCATAGTGCATCCAGTTGCTATCCATCTCTTTCCAAGGTAAGGGACATACACACACCCAGATAGTCTCATGGTGTAAAAGAAAATGGGACTCATCATCCCTCTTCCATCGTTTCATTGTTCAGTTCTGATGCTCACATTCCATCGTTGGCACTTTCAGGGGGAGACAGGGGTCTGCATGCCACTTAGCCACAGCTACGCAGCTTCGTATGCTTCTATCTCACAGAAGAACTTTCTGTCATAGCCAGCAGTAACTTTTTCAGCAGTGCTGCAGTAGCTCTTCTGTGAGATCGAAACAGATGGGCTAGTCTTCACTCTCCATGTGCGAAACTGTTGCTGGTTCACCGGTTGTCATTCCTTGGACCACTTTTGGTTGGTACTAACCACCGCATACCAGGAACACCACACAATCCTGGCCGTTTTGGAAATATTCTGACCTGGTGGTCAATCCATTACATCTTGGCCAGTCTAATATCTCTCACCCCTTTTATGGGTACCTTTGTAATGTGATAATGTTATTCACCCCACCGGTTTTCATATTGTGGCTGATATGTATGATGCATGTTTCTTCTCAAATACACATGTTAATGAGCCACCATAGTTGGTAAGCTCACTCATTACATTTTGGTGGAGGATTACAAGAATTCTGTCTGTAAATGGTGAATCATGGTTAATTTAACCATGAACCGATGAATGCAATAGGGTTCCATTTGATTGTAGGCTCACTTTAACTAAAGCAGACCACTGTAATTTGGCCTAAAATCAAAATCTCGATTAATTGAACATTTTAACTCGATTATGATTAATGAACGATTATTGTATTTATTTATTTATTTTTGCCCTCATAGTTCACTGACAAGTTGCTCAGTTGTCTCAG
>JBBPDC010174724.1:0-16614 GCA_037974485.1 Hemigrammopetersius urotaenia | reverse complement strand
CCCCCCCCCCCCCCCCCCCCCCCCCCCCCCCCCCCCCCCCCCCCCCCAACAAAGAGCAAGAGAGAGAGAGAAAGAGAAAGCGAAAGAGAGAAAGAGACTCAAAGCAACTCCAAACATATAGTTGTTTGCAAATTCTAGGTATCCTATGAGAAAATAATCTACTGTGTAACAGAGTTTTTGTATTTTGGATTTGTACCATGCTCTGAAACTGTTGAATGTGTTTCAGTGCTGCATTAATCAAACCTTGCCCCATATATCACTATCAAGAGGAAGGCAAATTTATTTCTCCACTGCACTATAGAAGAAACAAAAACATGTCTAAATTGGCATCTTTACATCAGACAGACAAACATGTAGGTTTTCTTCCATTATTTCATTTATCGCAAAATTCTTACACATGGTATGTTGCCTTAAAATAGTGAAAAAAACTAGAATCCAGAAATATAGCTGAAATAACAAGGTTGCAAAGTATAGATCACGCCATTTCAGTTGATGAACAAAAACAACATTTATGAAAAGCATTGTTGTGCATTGTTATGTCTGTAATTTAGGTTATAATTTCAGAACACTCAGTATGTTAATAGTCACTTAAGTGAGTATGCAGAGATAAATCTCTTTGACAGGAGGAGGGGAGGAATTTAAGGCATTCCCACAAAGACAAGTCAGACAGAGATAAGACGGAAAAAGCCAGGCTATTGCCGTTTTTCCTCCTCCTGCTGTTTCTCTCTGTGCCTCCATTATTCTCCCTGTTTTCTCACTCTTTTCTCTTTTTAAGACAAAAGATTTATGTTCCTCTTTTGTGCACACCAACATATTTCAAATGAACTTACAGACCCAGTTGCTCAACTGTGCGGGTTCAGTAAATGCCTGAGGGTGCACTGCCCTGTTTGTGCAGAGCGGAGTGTTCGAATGTTTGCTGCTGTTCTTGGAAAGCTAGTTGTTTGGCTAAACTCATGAAAGACAACTTGGAACTGTGCAGAACTCTTTGCTTCCACAGGCCATTTAGAGAACACACCTGCCACTAGAGGGAGAGTATGAATGGCTTTACACTGGCTTGTGATTTGCAGTGAGCTGGGTTTTTATAGAAGTCATGGCAGAGCGCCCTGTATGGGCTTAATTCCAGTCCAGTCTTTATAGTGTGGGCGGACCACTCTTTTCATCCATTCTCTGCTAAGAGCTGTTTTTCCACAACTCAACTGACCCACAGATGACCTCATCTGCCTTGCTCTATCAATGTGCCTCTCTCCTTCTGACAACACCTTTTCAGTAGATCAGAAATCTGCTAGGGACAGGCTATTTAAGATTTTTTGCAAACGGAATATCTGCATTTTTAAATGAACAGTACTGAGTACTGAGATAAACAGTCCAATTTTTTAGAATAAAACACCTAAAACCAGGATGTTTATTACTAATCCAAACTGCATATGTCCTACTTAAATCAATTTTCCATATCTGCAAGAAAACACCTGTCCTTACAGCTGGGACATCTCTTGTGTTTACCTTCTGTTGAGAGATCCAAGCAATAGAATCATGAACGGTTCTGCCAGGCTCATCCCAGGCTGTGCTGCCTCGACTGCCTCGACTCTTCCTTTGCAGAGAGGCACCAGCAAGCGTGTGCACTGCTCTCAGCTGTTCAGCACACTGTTCCATACTGCATAGAGAGAGAGTCTCAGTTAAGAGGATCAGAATTATTATCCAAGTGCCTCTGTATCATGTTTGCCTTTTGTGTTTATGCTTGACATCAACATCATTTCATCATTTCACCCAATCTACTTTTTAAAAAGGGTAAATGTAAATATGTTTTGGCTGGTTGTTGGCATCCACATATCGATCTTCTTTAAATCTGAAATATGCATATTTGGTGCTTAGTTTCCATATGTTGCCAGTCTGGACTGGGAAGTAAATAGTAAATCTTTCAACTTTCAACAAGTTAAAATTTCAACTTTAAGTGTTTAAAATCTCAAGATGTGTGGAAAGTAAGGAAATGTTTAAATGCTTGAAAAATAGACTGCCTGTTTGGGTTAGGGTCTCTTGTCAATCTCACCCAAACAGCTAAGACATTATTTTCATTCAGGTCTAGATCTGTAAGCGTTAGATTTAAGCGTTAGGTGGGCGATTTATCGATTTTATCAATTAACTCGAATTGTGCCTAAACTTAGTCAAAGAACCGACTCGTCCGCAACAACAGCAGTGTTGACAAATTGAGTTAAATATATGAAAATATCTAACAAAAACATAAAGATTAAGTACATGAGAAACACAGATTTATAAATAAGGTACTTAATAGAATATTAGATTTTCCCTGTGCGTTCCAAGTAGTACATGTCTGCATAGGTTTTAGAGTATAATGCAGTAAATACAGAAGCTGCATGTACTTTTTCCAAGCTGTAATTTGTAAAGTAATTCCCTCACAAATTTGTAATACATAACTAATTAGTAGTTATATATTAAGTAATTACCACAACATTGTAATAAAACAGAAATGAATACAATATGCAGCGAAGGAAAATGCGCAAGAATAAACAAATACAAATTGATTTCATAGATTTTTAGCTTCAAGATTTGAAAGGATGATTTTTACTCTTTAATGTTCTGGAGAGTGTACATAAATACATGAACATTTGTGGATTAATCTTCATGTCAGTGTATATACATATATATCTCACCTAATGAACACACTTTCGTTGGACTGGCCCATGCTCCTAAGCTGTAGGGCGAGGCCCTTCATTTGCTCAATGATTTCTGCTGCAGAAGCTATGCAGTAATCAGCGTCAGCACGTCCTCCTTCTGGGTTCTGCAACACCAGCACACAGTCACACACTGTTGCCCTTGTTGTGGAGAATTGGAACAAAAATCTAAGTCTAAAACATAAAAAAAGGATGAAGTGTCGCTGTTATATATATATTTGAAGTTTCCAGCCATGGCCTGTGGAAGCTGCCTCCTTGCTCGCTCTCCAACCGGGTTTCGTTATTATAGGTCTCAAAATTCAACACCCATTTATTAATACAACGCACTGATCGATTCTCCACCAACAAAGTTTAATCACCTTATTTGCGTAACTCCATATTTCTTCGTTTTTTACCAATACTTACAAGATTAGTTATCTCTAATTAATATTCAGTCTCGTGTGACCGCATCTGGCCACCAATATTTATCATATGGAAACTCTATTTTTGAAAAAATATATACTTTTGGGTGCATTGAGTTCCCCAGTCTGGCCTTCACCGACACCTGTAAGTCCAATATGGCTTTCAAGGCCACCTTGTAATAGGAAGCCCCAGCACCATCTTCAACTTAAGGGATCTTAGGGGGCTTTCCACCCCTATACCCTGCCTCTGAGAGAGAGGTTTCACTAAGATTAGTTTAATCTAATTGTAGGGGATGTTAAGTTGAAAACCTTTTTTTTTTACTATGCCAATTACCTTTGATTAAGGCATTAACACAAAGTCGACTACAGAGGCACAAGTCAATGCCCCCCGAGTGAAGTCGACTAGTTGTGTGTTCTGTGTGCGCACTTGTGTACACAATGCAGTCTCTGCCTCTGATTGGCTGACGCTGACATGCATTCCTTGACTTAACCAATTATTAGAGTCCCTACATAAAAAGGGCGGTACTGTTGTTGCGAGAGGAATCTAAACACAAAACCACAAGAAGACGAGAGACACAGCAGAGGTCAGACACATCACATGGGCCGATAGTAAATTTGTGCCGGCAAGGAATCCCGTCAGCAGCACCCGCCCCCCTCAGGAACGACAGGCTGGTGGGCCTGTCATGGCTCACAATGCCCGGGCCAATTTTTGTGCCAGTCCAGCCCTGCTCTAGACACACAAACAGCACAGTAACCTGCACAACCTGCAAGTCGGTGTTAAAGTGCAGTACCGGCGTTCTGTACGGCACCTGAAACGGCACTGCTCGCTAACATGGCTAGCACTGCAGAGGACTTGTTTGGTCTGTGTCCAACAACCGAACCAACCGAACCAAATCAAAACTCATGTTAACACTTACATAAATTCTCATTAAACTCAGGAGAAACACTAGCTTACCAGATCACAAACTGAAATGTCTGCACATACTAAACCAAGCTAGTTGATAACCGTGTTTCACAGGAGCCCATAATAACAGTTAGTCTGGTATACATACCACTCACTCACTTTGTGCCCTCTAGCGTGAACAAGTTTACTATCACTTTAGCAAAAGTTTGTAAAGAATTAACATTTCATAAAAAACTAAAACCTTTAAGTAACTTGTTATTCTGGACGATTTCAATTGGTCCAGGTCCTGTAGCCAGGGTATAGCATCACTTTGTTTGATTTATGTGTGTGTGTATGTTTGTCTCAGTGTAAAAGAGAAGAGAGAATGAATTCACATGTTCCCAACTCACCATTTGTAGAATAATCTCAGCTTTATGCAGCAACTTTTGGCAATGGTCCTTGAGAATGGCAGCTTTCTGGAGGAAATTAGTCTTGGTCGAGGAGCTACAGGAGAAACAGGTCAGTTAGGTGTAGGCAATATGATGGTCATTATTATGATCAGTTATGAAGAAAAGCAATAGTATGCTTTTCTGAGTTTATCATGGGTATAAGCGCTGCATGCAGAACACTGAACAACTACAAGAACTATGCATGTGACTATTCATATGCATGAATCTTGAACTGTGTGCATCATAAAAAATTGATTTAGACTAGTTATATTCTGTAAGCAACAACCAGTGTACAGGATAAAGGGCTGACGTTCTCGGATTGCTACTTCCAAACCTCCCGCTTCTGAGGACAGCAGTATTTCAAAACGCGCTTACTTTGTTTTATCTGGACAGTACCAAAATAGAATATATGTAGAATATATGTTACAATATTAGTAAATTATATTTTTCCTAATAATTTAGCATGAAACATTATATATTGACACAGAAAAGGCTGTGCCACCTGGGCCTTGTCCGCCATGCCCCCTCGTCCTGGGTTGTTTATGTGTGGGCGTGGTGCTTAGCAACCCAGCATGAGGACAAGGACGTGTGTATTGCACGGAATATCTAGAAAACCACGCATGTGTGGTGTTTTCTGCGAACAATTATATACACATAGTACACACCCCACTTATACGCAGTTCAGCCGTCATGTTTTCAGTCTCTCGCGGATTTTTTCTTGTGGAACCAAACTACAAACTAAAACTTGTGACCCCCACAACCCAAGGTTTGCTTTTGTTACGTCTGGGCCTCATCCTCCATGGAACCTGTCCTCATGCTAATTGTTTATGTTTGGTGTGGCCGTTAGCAAGGCAATCAGACGCACCTGAATGAAATGAGCCTCCCCAGCGCCACGCCCAATCATAAACATGAGGGGCCATGTCAGACAAGGCCTGGGCATCACAGCTTTTTCCGCGGTGATATATTATTTTTCATGCATTTTAGTGCTAAATTATTAAGAAAAATATAATTTACTAATTTTGTAACAAGTATTCATGTAAATTCAGCTACATTTCTATATAAAATATAACTACAAATACGTTATTTATTTCTCCTTGCTGCTGATTGGCTGCTGCGCTGTGACACGTCTGTGGCAGCTGCAGTCCAAAATTTTCCCCGTGTTCGAGTTTTTAGTTTTGTTCTTCATAAAGCCCTATTTTTTTATTACTGTAAACTAAATACATTTATTACTGTATTCCCCCTGCTTATACCAAAGATAATGTGCATGCAGGAATTACATTACAGTACATATAAGGGTAAAATCAGTATTTTACATTCTAGCAGACAGCAGTTCAGTGTACACTGTACAGTATGGATACAGGTGTCACGATCGAGGGGGGGAACCCTCGACCATGAAACTCCTCTTGGGAGACAGATAGGACGCGACAGGCCAGGTTCCATGACACGGTTGGGGGTTTTATTACAAAAGAACAAAAACGAAGCATACACACGAGGCAGGGAAAATGAGGCGATGGAAACACAAGGGAGAACTCAGAACACACAGGCTAAATACAGGACTTAATCACAAGACAGAACTCAGGGCAGGTGAAAACAAAGGACACGTGACACAAGCACAAACCTAGAACACATACCAACATAAAAGTCCCCAAAACCCAACAAAGACCCAGCAAGAAAACAAAACAGAACAAGCATAACAAAACGAAACTGAAAAACAGCGGCCCCTAACGGCCGTCAACCGTGACAACAGGTTTACCATTATAATTATTAAGGTGAATGTATTAAGCTGGGTTTAAAATGAAATTAAAGTGTTTGGGGATTTACACTTTTAAAATAGGCATTTTTTCACTAAACACGGGTGCTCTTGGAACAGAATAAGTGGGGGTTTACTGTCTATATAAACGGCTTTAAACAATTTACATAGGTACCAGAGACTTTAGAATGGTACTTATTATTATGTGATTCCTAATCATACCATCAGTCACAATTGAGCAGGTGGTGACCTGGGGGTTAGAAAGTTGCCCTTGATCGGAAGGTTGTGGGTTTGAACCCCAGGACTACCAGTGGCACCACTGAAGTACCCTTGAGCAAGTTACACAGTTCCCCCACACACTGCTGTACTTGGTGAATGGGTTAAATGCATAGAACAATTTCGCACTGTTTAAACTGTGTGCTGCTATTTTCACGTGATACTTAACACTTACACTTAATTAGGTCTTCATTTTTCCCTTGAATCCCACAAGAACTGAACATTGTAAAACACTAATGGTCTCTACCACCTAGGGTTGCAGGGATTGACCGGTTTGACTATTAACTGCGGTGTGAAACATTGGGGTTAATCCCCCAACACCACAAAACAAATCCGCCGGAACCAGAGACATTTAATAGCGCGACATATAATAGACAAAAAACAACAGCGCGCCCCGTTCACATCCCACAGGTGTCCCAATACTTTAGTCCCCAACGGAACGTGCTCGCGGCTTTTCTAGGCGGGGCAACCACCAATCTCCGTGAAACTTCACAGTTAGGGCTCGGTGATACCTTCCAACGACCCCTCGTTTGCCCCTAACTTTTTTGACTGTGGAGTATTCAAAAGGCCTCTGTCTGTACAGATTTTTACAGCCTTACAGACAGTTAAATATATTACTTTTATTTTACAAATTAATAAAAAAAAACACCAATAAATAGCTTCTGAAGTTCTAAACCTTTATAGAATGTGTTTGTGTGATTATACAGTTGCGAAATCAATTCACATTAAATAACTGTGATAATCGTGAAACCATGATTATTTCTCAGACTAGAATCGTATCCCCAAAATTTTCTAATCGTTGCAACCCTACTACCACCAGATCAACAAGGGGGGCTACATGCCTAGCTGTTGTGGTTACATGCTCATGGATCTCAGAACAATCCTACATGACTGCATTGTACAGGTCCATAAACATCTGAAGCGGGTAGCAGCCTGACTACACAAGGGTCTGTCGACTCACTTTTATATACATGCACAATTACAATTTTTGCTCCATTTGTCCTTTATTCAAACGATAATACTTCATATCTTTGTTGATGCTGATGACAGTACCAAGACTTGTGTGTATTGCTCAGTCATTCCACGTCCGAGTCTCAGTGTTTTATTTTTGACCAAAAGAATCCCAAAGAGAGAAAATGTGGCGCTGAACACTTTCGGGTGTGCATACAGACCGAACCCGAACCCTGAAAACGACTGGAAGAAACTCTTCATCACTCCTCTGTTTGAGAGTAAATACTTACGTCTGTCCTTCCCCCATGGAGCCCCTGGGGAATGTGAAGGTTTGCTCCTCCATGAACTCCTGCGTATATCCATTACCACCATGCACCAGTTGATAGTTTCCCCCAGTCAGGTCGCTTCGAGAGCCCGTCCGTCGGCTCATAGACTGCCGGCCCTGCTGCGAGCCGTACACGCTCATGACTCCGTCCGAACCGGCGCCTTAAGTCCGGAGCGCCGCTTAACAGTGAACTCAACTCTCAAACTTCTGCACCACAGGTAGAACTTGCGCAGCATCGAGTGTCGATGGAGAAGCTCGACATAGCAACCGGCTCTTGAGCGCCCCGACTTGTCTGTCACGCGCAGCGCAGAAACTTTCGGGACGTGTTTCTCCGCCCGTTTTCCGGTAAGCCACGCCCCATATTTTGAGTGGCAAGAAGGACTACCTATGTTTGCTTGTAGGTATGAACTAGTAGCCAATCAAATTGAAAGAGGCGAGATGCTGCTAGCCAGTCCTGGAAGATGTATGTCACTATATAACACCATCCTAGTGCAAAAAGCATGATTTGTCTAAATCTATATTTAGAGGTGGGGATTGTCGATAGTGAGGTGGGAAAAGAAATCGAAAGGCACGACCACACCTACGCCCTCATTGCCAAAAGATAGATAATAGTTTTGGGATTTTTTTGAACGGCCTACGCCTACCTCTTTGGCGTAGTCATGTGCTATTGATTTTCAGGATACAGGCCTGCTCGTTACTACGGAGTTATTCTGGAAAAACTGGTTTGCGTTCATCATCCTGGTAGACTAATGGTGTAGGGTTCGTGTAGTTATACTTAATCATCATAATTTGATTAAAGAAATTTAACAGTGTCAAGTGGGTGTGCATGTGTGTTTATGATATGTATGTTGGTTTGTGCAGTTCTCACTGTTGGACAGTATCATTCCATGGCCATTGGACAAAGGGATCAAGGTATATGTGAAGGTGTATGTGATGAAGGTATATGTCTTTCCATGTTGTTCTAGGACCACATACATATAGATATACACACACACGGAAGAGGTCTGCTTTTGTAACTAGGGGACAAGCTCAGAAACACCATAATGAAGGAATCAGTAAGGGAAAATGTTTACTCCAAACTGTTATTAAGGGAAGGGGGTCTTATGGATGAGTTCATAAAAGACATCAGCTCCACACAACACCCAGCTGTAGTATTTCTCTCCTCTGTGTGCAAATGAGCACATCCACCATGACGGATGGCCAAACACTCAGAGAACAAATAGTTCGAGTAGTAGGATGGTAGACTTTTGAAGCTCATCTGGTTAATCAGTGTGTCGCTCCAGGCACATTTCTGGAAGGCTTCTAAGCAGGCCCAAGCCTGACCCAAACATTTCACATGCATGCCATGTGCTGTGCTAACTGCTATTCTAAACATCTGCTAATCTGCAAACATTTCTGCTAATGAGTACACAGAATCCTCTCCTAATAATTAGCATTTCGTTTACAGTGTTTATGTATAAGTGAAAGAGAAAGAGAGACCATGACTGCATTGTTCTATCTTTGCTTCTCCTCCTCCAAAAAATCAAATGCCTTTTAGACAAGATGGCATGTTGCGGCTACAATCATATACTTGTGAATAACAAAGCTGCTAGTAGAACAATTTATGAGGGTTCCCAGCCTTTGATTGTTTTAGTGTTGGGTATGATCATGTGGTATGTATGATCAAGGAAGCATCTCTTCACTGAAATATTACCCGCAGGATCTTTAGCATGAGTAGCAGGACAAGAAATATGGTGGGTGATACACTTATACCGCAAGTGTATTATTGTGAATGTCTTATCCTGCCCATTCTGTTGCATGACAACAGAGCAGGGGTTTGTCAGCTTCATTCCTGGAGTGTCTGGGTCCTGTGCAGTTTGATTGTGCTCAAATACACCCGGTTTCACTAGTGAGTTAATTACCATGTTTAGTGAGTGTGCCTGGGGCACTGTCACACTGCTGGACACCACTGACACAAACTGGGTATCCCTGCAATAGAGACCCTAAAATGACCTATGCAGTAGGCCTACTGAGTCTACCTGTAACACAATCCGCACATTTACTTATTCTCTACCTTATCCCAGTCTCTGCAAGATGTGGCAACTTTATGGTATTCTTGGGCAGATTAAACACACAGCATGTCTTGTTGATAGTAATAGAGGCTAGCTACAATGGGTGATTCCTATGAAATGGAAGACTGCTATGCCATAAAACTATGCCTAGTTACCTCAAATCATAAGGTTCTAAATGGCTTTCCCCACCTATTTGCCAATATGGACTGTCCCCAAGTCAATGCTGGCAAAATATTAGAAAACGATCTCTGATGTTTAATCTCGTTCAATTGTGGGAACTCATTTTTTCCAGTCTGGCCATTTTTAAAGTATGATTGTGTAACTTTACAATTGTGTTACTGTCGTCCCATGCTTCATCTGGAACAATTCTTCAGTTCTCCCGAATGAGTCTTGGCACCCACTTTTGTACAACTTTCTTCCTCCTCTCCTTCCTGTTCTCCGTGACTCAAATACCTTCTAGCGTAATGCAGACACCACCCAAACTGCATTTCTTATTTCGTATTTCTACACTGTTGCATTCAGTCTTAAAACTACAATCAAAGGTGTAACTGTTGTGGTGTAATGTGGGTGAAATCTGGAAAATAGGCAACGAAAACCCTAAGCAAAATATATGTATAACTGTATTTTGTTTTTTATACACCCCACATCAAGACTTTTCCTACTTTGAATAACTTGATAACTTCACCTTTTCACCCTCTATACTCGATGGAAATTTAAGAGGCCTTGAGGACTGATACCATCTCATTTACACACACACACACAATTTATTATTTTTTCTGACATGTCAGGGCAGTAGTTGTCATTCCCATATACACAGCAGTTTGAGCTGCTTACACTGTACATCAGGACACTGCCTGCAGCAAAGGCAGCGTTAATCAAACCATACCTGGTGACAGGTAGAAATCCCCTACGGCATCCCTCTGGCTGCTCACTCTCACACACACCCAGTTTCCTAACCTTTACTTACAAGGAATTTGCAAGGAGCAGGTGCCGTAAGTGCTTTGTCAGCATTTGCTGTTGCACTTGCAAAATATTTGAACACCCTTTTAACATGTATATGTTTTCCCAATATGTTAAATTATCCGAGTAAACAATAAGTGTACATTAATTTTGGAAGTAAGGGAGACTGTATGCATTTTCACTTAGGAGATCATCACATTTTTGCGTGTGACTGTATGCATGAATTATTTCCTTTTTCAGAGCACCTGATTACAAAGAAAATGTAACTCGTTTTTATTTCATCACATTACTATATTTCTCCACTTATTGTATGGAACAACTTTCACATTTTCTGTAATGATTTGGCTTATGTGATGTTTTAGTAAAAGTATATTGGATGTCACACATTTAACACATCAATTCAGGTTTTTTTAATGTTTCTACTGCTTCTCATTGTACACTATTCAAGTACTTCTCAATATGCTACATTAATTGGGGTGGTGGCGGCGTAGTGGGTAGGATACTTGCCTCTAGACAAATAGGTCATGTGTTCGAATCCTACCTTCAGCACACCATCAATGGGTCCCTGAGTAAGACCCTTAACCCCAAGTTGCTCCAGGGAGAGACTGCCCCCTGTAGTTAGGGAATGGAAGTCGCTTTGGATAAAAGCGTCTGTATCTTTTGTAGGCCTGCCATGATCATGGAATTTTAATTGCCTTGCATAAAAGTAGTTTATTTTGTTTATACAACTATAAGTTCAAACCACCATCATGGCGAAACTCACTGATTGGCTGTCATGCTCCCTGGCAATATTTAGTAGCTCCCAGCAGACATTATTTCAGCTCAAACATTATTTAATGAATACAGCGACCAGCACTTATTCATGTGTAAAGTTTTCAACTGAATAATTAGAGTTCAGATAATGACTATCAGCTCAAATAACTTGATGTTGAAGTGGTTATTCTTTAATCATCACAGGCTTAGTCTTATGCAAACCTTGGATTCCCTTATTCCAGGGAAAGGAGAAATGCAGTGAGGAATTAGGGTTACTTTAAGTTTTGATGGGTGACATTGATATTCCTTTAGGAGGAGAGTGTGTTGTTTTGCTGAGTCTGAGCTGATCGTGTTACCAAAACCTGACACTCCCTCTGGACCAGTGAAAGACACTCAGTGTTTTGGACGAGTCAGTTCCTTTGAAACTGACGCCAGAAAAAGTCATTCTTTTGGCCAGGAGACAATTAATTCACTCAGTATGTGGACCTCAGATTTCAATGCTTTCACTTAGCTTGGCTATTGTGAGGCATGAAGCTATAAGCAAGAGTACATGTTTATTTCATAAAATGTTAACAAAATGACACAGGTTTCAGAAAAAAAAACACTTTTAGCACAACAAGTTAACATTACACTCTTTGTGTGGAGAAAAGCAGAATGGAAGAGGACCAGAATTTATTGTAAAGCACACAGAAACAGCAAAAAGAAGTTGCAAACAATCACAGACACAGCAGCCTTTTTAACAGAATGCTTTGCTAAGAATTCCAGGAAATGTAAGAAAGGCTACCAAGAGGCCTATGACAGCTTTGAAGTGGGAATTTGAACCAAGAATTTATGGTAAATAGTGGTGATTGTGTGCATGTGACAATAAGTGCTCCACAAATGTGGCTCGTATGGGAGGGTAGCAAAACAAAACGCAGTAAAGCAGCACAGTTGAAAAGTAGATGGGGCAAAATACCTGCTGCCCTCTACCAGAATGTGGTCAATGAGAAGAAGGTTCACCTTCCAACTGAACACAGAGAAAAATGAGAATGTCCCTGTGTGGAAAGCATGTGCATCTGAGAGAGAAAGAGAGAGCTGGATGAGAGATGATGAGGGTGATGATGATGATCATGATGGTGACAAAGGGTTCACATATAAATGGGAAATTAATGGGGTCTGACTCCATGCTCATATGTTGCTGTGAAAGAGCCAAACCCATCATTCTTTGCAGTGAACACATGCTACACATATTCTCATAGGTCACTGTTCTGCAGTAACTGCACTCCACCTCAGTCACTGTGGCATCTGACAATTGTTCCTCACAACATCAATAATGAATAACAAACTGTATTGTGGGGGTAGAGAACGAATGTGAGCAGGAAGAACTCCCAAGGCTGTAAACGGACCAAAACAAAGAGAACCATTTTGGTGTAAGCAAAAAATGACCCCCTTCCCAAACAACTTTTGTTTTAAATGAAATGAAATCCCCCAATCAGCAAGGGTCTTCATGTTTTTACACATTAGATTGAAAATGTTATGTAAAAAACATAAAGCGTTTAATACAGAAAGTAGTATGTAAACTGTAAATTATATATTTTTTGTAATTAGCATGCCTGTTGATGTATGTTCCAAACACCACTAATCAATACAAAGACTGTTGTAAGTCTTGGATACATACAGCTAAATAATCCTATAATTAAAGTATTTAAAGTTGGTCTGTATATCTTCTATTAAATTCTATGATTTTTTTCCTCTAATTTATGCATAACCCAATCACAAAGTACAACAAAGTTTTTCAGAATGGTCAGATGTAAAATAATATATCGCATCTAAACTTAATGACCCTCTTTGCTTTCCATGTTAATAGGAACCAGCTGGTGGCCTAGTGGTTAGGGGTGCTGCCCTGCAATCAGAAGGCTGTGGGTTCAAATTCCAGGACTTTTAGTGGCACCACTGAGGTACCCTTGAACAAGGTACCGTCCCCATACACAGCTCCCAAGGCGCTGTGTTTCTGGCTGCCTGCTGCTTCACTTGACATTGGGGTCCATTTTTTCCTTACAATGCCCTGCATGTTCCTCTCACTATCACACAACGTGTTATGTTTCAGGCAACATATTCACTACAATAACATTTTTGTGAGGCAGTTTTTCAGACTGAATAATAGACATCAGGTTCCCATCACCATCACCGTTAACAATTCTTGCCTGGTACATTTCTCAAGAAAAGAGCATTTCAAATCGCTTACTTTGATTACACTTTAACCCTTAATTATGCAGAACTTTTAGAAAAATTTAAAATAGTTTACCTTTAAAACATTGAGGTCATTTTCATATTACAGTGTGAAAATTCACTTAAAAGCCAGACCCTTTATTCTTTTGCATACATTTAAATATCGAACTTTCGTGTGTTACTTACTCCCTGTTATCTACAATGACTAATCTGCCAACTAGGAAACATGTTTTTGTGGAGTTGCGAGACTGCAGGACAGAGACAAACCACTGAGGAAAGACACGATGACTAGAGACTCGACTTGGATTAGCGGGGTGTTTTGACCCGTTATATATGCTGGTCGGCTTTAGTACAACGGCCCTAAACTTTTTTGCGCCACGGCCCAGTTTCATGTAAAACAATATTTTCATGAACCGGCATAGATGGAACTAAAAACAAAGTTAGTTAGTTTATTACTCATTTTGGCTAGCTTGTAGGCTAAAGTGGTTGATATGCTATATCACGTGGCCGAGGCGACCTTTTTTTTCTTTCAAAATAAAAGATCTTGCTGACTCAATAAAATATGATCAATAAAAATCCAATTAACAAATAATATCCTCTATTATTTACACGTAATACATGCACATCAATAAGCTGTGACAAAAGCATCCACATAAATCCATGAATCAACTGCATGGCCTTCCTTACAGTAGACATTCACTTCAGCTCGGGGCACTTTTCAATGTTTATGAACGAATGGCGTCCTCTTGTGGCGTCATTCACACTGATCATTTCAAGGGCTCCCCCAAGCCGCACTGGTCATTTCAAGCTTTTTATAATTTTGGTTGTCACAAAGCCTATATAACACTTAATAGTAAAATAGAGAAGAACAGGAAGACAGAAAAGTTAAACCCAAACCTAATTAAGGTGCTCTGTATACACATAAATATATACTGGGTACAGTGTTAGGAACAATTATCAACCTACAGAGGGCCGAATTCAAAGACACACTGAAAATCAAAGTAAAAAATGATACAGCAGGCTAGTCCATTTTGCAGAAATGTCATTGCAGCAACTCAAAATAGTGATCTGTAGTTTGTATATGTGCTTGTATAATGAGATGACGGATCTCCTCCCAGATTCAAGATTTTTATTTGCCATTTGTGCATGAGACCAGCAGTCCATGCACATTGGAATTCTTGTGCAAAGCTCTCTGAGTCAGGTTAAATTTTTTGATAGGTAGAAAACACAGGAAAATAAAGCAGAGAATAGAGCAGTCTACTAGTACTATATAAAATATAAAGATATAAAAAAATATATCACAGTACAAGAGAGTTATCTATTTTTTAAAAAATAAAAGTACTCGCACATTTTGAATAATCCACATTTTACTATTGCACAGATCTGGACCAGGGCATTACTGACCCACCACCAAACCAGTCATGCAGAATGGCAGCATAACATTCTCCACAGCTTCTCCATGTCTGTCACATGTGCTCAGGGTGTACCTGCTCTCATCTGTGAAAAGCACAGGGGCACCAGTGGTGGACCTGCCAATTCGATGGCAAATACCGATCAAGTTCCGTAGTGGTAGGCAGTGAGCAGAGAAGTCTGGGCCACCCTCATGAAGTTTGTTTCTGATTGTTTGGTCAGAGACATTCACAGCAGTGGCCTGCTGGAGGTCATTTTATAGGGCTCTGGCAGTGCTCATTGTGTTCCTCTTTGCACAAAGGAGCAGATACTGGTCCTGCTGATGATTTAAGGACCTTCTATGGCCCTGTTCAGCTCTCCTAGAGTAACTACCTGTCTTCTGGAACCTTCTCCATGCTCTTGGAAGACACTGCGCTGGAAGACACAGAAAACCATCTGTAATCAGCACGTATTGATGTGGAGGAGTTGGACTGCCTGTGCAACCTGTAGGGTCCAGGTATTGCCTCATTCCACCAGTAGTGACACTGACCCTAGTGTAAAAACAGTCTCATTTTTGCCCCTCTAGTGCACCTCATTAACCTGCATTTCATTAACACCAAAAATGGCTGAAACTGATATATACTGATTCTATTTATGATTATATAAGTGATATATATAGTGTCTCAAAAGGCACTGGGAACAAAAGCTATTTGGCATTCAGTCATGTGTACACAATCCCATGCTTGACAAATTGTGCACTTTTGGGTGAGGCTAGAATTTCATAACTTGCTAAAATTCTAGGAACTATGGGTGAATTTGGATGTGGATTTTTTTGTTACTTAAAACATATTACAGCTAAGAATTTCAGCTTTCCATACGCTGACTTGTAGCTCACTAATCCGTGTTTAAATGCTCATCAAGGAGCACCTAACTATGCTTCTCGTTTCTGCTTATATATCTCTTCTGCTGTAAACTAGAGGTCGACCGATTATCAGCCTGGCCGATCAATTGGGCCGATATTTGGCTGATGTCAGCGCATATTAAGACCGATTAATAGACATGTGCATTTATGGGCAGCCCCGTGTTGCTGCTCGAACACATGCGACACACCCCTATACCAGCACCTATAGGGCTAGCAGCGAACACCAGAATTTTGCCTTCCTGGGAGGAATTTTTTGTCTTATCAACCTTATTGATTCTTAAATTGGTTTGCAATGAAATGTTGCATTAAACTTAGAGAAAACCGTAGTACAAGGCTAATTCGATTTTATTTAAATAGCGTCAATTATCAATATGCAATATCACGTTATACCAGCTTTGAGATACAAAGTAGCCTACAGGTCATGCTAGTGAAGTAATCTTCAGTTAGCTTGCCATTAGTAAAGTAGTAGCGAAGTAGCGTACTCCCTCACTCATTCACTTGCCGTAGTAGCATCCAGGGGCGTAGCAACACCTCCCCCACACCTTTTTTGACCTAGCGCCAATATTTCCGCCCGTGTTCTCTGATTTGTTCATTAGATTTGAGTGAACT
>JBBPDC010174701.1:0-16616 GCA_037974485.1 Hemigrammopetersius urotaenia | reverse complement strand
TCTCTCTCTCTCTCTCTCTCTCTCTCACACACACACACACACACACACACACACACACACACACACACACACACAGTCTCTATCTCACTCTCTCGCCCTCTCTCTCTGTCTAATACACTGAACTGACAAGACTGAAAGTGTATAAACCAAATTAGGTTTAAAAATACAATAGCATGTTAAGTTGAGTAACTTCCACACAGTTTGGTAATTTCCCTGTATGTCGAAAATGGCAATTATCAAATGAGCTAAATCAGATGAGTCTGGACTGAACTGAGCCCGATTGAAACTGTTTGCTATTAGACCCACAAGAAGAGTCATAACAGAGGAGATCTTCCTAATTGTTCTGTATTGGCTTTCTTTTCACAAGAAAAATATAGTACAGTAACACTAAGTGTTTTAAAAACACACACACGGTAACATGTGGGGTCATGCATGTCCCATATACCAAGACTTCCCAACCCTGGTCCTAGAGGCACAGTGCACATTTGAGTGTTTTCACTATGGCCAGGACTAATCCAGAAACTGTCCTAAAAAAGTGAAGCATTTTCTAAAGAAAGAACATCAATACATGTTTTTGCTGATCCTGGCATTGTTGGTTATCCCTCCTTTACTTTACTTTACTCATCTGTCCTGAAAATGTCTGAAAACAAACACAGGCATATACACACACACACACACACACACACACACACACAGACGCACATATATACACATTCACACATATACACATATACACACACACACACACACATCCTGCAGCTGCTTCCCAGTCTGTGGCCCACCTGCCCCACACATGAAGCAGCCCTTTCCTGTACAGCACATTCATTATGGGGAGATTTAGGACCTGAAGGTGCTGCAGTACAGTACAGTACAGCAGCACACTGTAAACTTCTAACAGACATTACACTTTCAAATACTGACCTTTAATGATGAAAGAGCTTTTCCTTGAGTCATATCTTTAGTGAAACTGCACTTTATCTGTGACTCATATTCCAATGAAACTCATAAACAGAGGCCTGCGTGTCATAATGAGGACATGATAGTGCCTAATTTTGTCACTGTATATATAATAAGTTTTAAATAGAAAACACTATGACAGGAGTTTTCTGCCAATAATTATGCACACAATATTAGCAAATTAAATGCAGATCATCTCCAAGTAAATCCAAGCAACTACACATTCTGCTCTCAGTTTCGGATCCTATCTTAAGCTAATTTCTTAAGAACTTTTCAGTAGCTAACTGCTGTGGACCACAACCCACCGCACGCAAGTTTTCAGAGTCTGTATCAAAGCCCTCCACAGGAACTCTTGAGGCTACCAACACAATAAAGAGCTTGACTCCTACACAAACGAAATACAGAGTCATCAGACCTACAAGACAAACAGGATGTGCGTGTGTGCGTGAGGGGTATTTATAGAGTACATATCAGGACCTATAGCTGTTTTTGGGTGGCATGTGATTCCAAATCCACCATTAAATGGAGTATAGAACTGAATTTTCATGGTAAACAAGGATTTTAATGTAAAATTCAAAATTTTAGCGAGTAAGCAAACACAAGAACAGAGAGTAGGCAGCATTGCTACTATTAACCTCATTATTAACATTCTAATGTCGCATCTGTTTTCAGAATATGACTAGATTTCCTCAGTCGCATATAAAAGGGTAAAGGGGGCCTTTGGCTGACGCTCTCATCCAGAGAGATTTACAATCATCATACAGGGACAGTCCCTCTGGAGCAACTGAGGGTTAAGTGTCTTGCCTAAAGACACATTGGTAGAAAGTGGGGGTTTGAACCTGCAACTTTACTCACTAGGCTACTACCAGCACCGCACAACCTGATCACCCCAGAAAAACACATAATATATAAATTAGGTGGTCTACTGAATGTAATATTTCCTATAAGGCAAGTAATAATACTAAGCCTCTGACCTAAAAACGGCATTCAAACTATGTGATGATATAGCCCATTTACAATAACTGACAAAACAGCTTGCTTGCAATAAGAAAGAAAATGTAGGTCCGAGGAACACAGACAGAGTGCAGAGTGGAGACAACAACATCTTGAAAGAGGAACAGTGGCAAAAACAGACTGTAAATTATCTTAGCTGAATTCCACCAGTAGGGTGCAAAATAACCTCAATTGACCCGTCAGAGAGAGCAAGGCAGCACAGAAGCAGAGGTAAGGAGTTCATATGTAACTGTAATGAAGGCCTACCTGTGTTTAGGTCTCATCATTTAAAGCTGAATTGTTAGTTTTAAGCTTCAATCTCATCGCCTACCAACACAGTAGCTGTTCTGTCCATTTGAAACCACTTCCTTTCTCAACCTCTCTCTTGAGAAACGTCTAGTAGCAAATGGGAGTCACCCAACTTCTCCTTCTTGATAAAGTCTTTCTGTACGACCATGAAATAGAAGCAAATGTTTTTCCATCTCTACTCCATTACAACATTTAACCTCAACATTTGGTAGCTTTTCCGATATGGTGACAACTAGCTGGTAGTCTTGGCCTTTCAAAAAGTCCTTGTGCTTGAATGTAAAATGATGACTGCTGTAAATACTGAGAAATTATAATAGCTGGTTATGCAAACTGCTCTTATCTTTGTTAACGTTGCATTCGAGACAAACGTTGTTCAGTCAGACGTGGTTACCAGGGCCAGACCAGAAACTGCTTGCAAAAGTCAAACCTCTCTAGCAGTGTCACAAACAACAAAAGAAAGTTCTTCAGGCCAGACCAACTGTCACACAACAAAGGTTGCCCATCAAAGGTTTCTTAGTTCTAAAACATGATTTTCCTCAATGTTAGTTTTTTAATTAAGGAAAATAAAATCCTTACAAAGCATCTGTGGTCGAAGCACATTGTTTATTACATTTGCACTATAATTTCGGGTACTGCTCTAACAGTATCTATAGATCTATAGAGGAGCATGGGGTCACTCTTGTCTTATTACATTGCACATCCGTTTAAGATCAAAGTCGTCACCCACACGCCCAGTAAGGCACACAGTCTCTTATTGTTCAATATACTCATCCCAAGGCAAAATGGGACTGCCAGTGGCGGGCAAACAACCATCCTAAAAACAACAATAAATAATCTCAGGTAATCACAATTCAGTGCTGCACTTCAATTCACTATTATGGACTGTTGTTAAAAACATATTGAAACCTCAAGATGAATGAAACACATCTGTGCATACCTGTTCTCCTCAAAGCGACTGATAAGGTTGGACACACGGCCCTTGCTCCCTCCCCCTCCTCCGTCCTCCATCTTGAGGCTGAAGGGTGAGGCTCTGCCCAGTGGCTTGCAGAGCTCTGTCACCGGACTCTGGAGGTGCACTGGTTTAGGAGGCACTGCAAGGCAGGCCAAGAGTAAAAGACCATATAGTAAGGCAGTACAATATACCATTACTAATCTTCTCTTCACCACAGTACTGCCTTATCGGGATGGAGAAAGCAACATCTGAGTATTAGTCCCATTTGAATTTGATTAGTCTTCCAACCAAATCACATTTTATTACATATGTATTTATTATTAGTCTAAATGCTGCGACGAACACTTGCTTTTAAAAATGATTATATGTAATGTTCTCGGATTGGCTACTTGTAGATTTTATGGAAATTTAGCTGAATTTACTTTAATATGTATGTCACAAAATTAGTAAATTATATTATATTTACTAAAATGCATGAAAAATTTAATATTGGCACTGAAAAAGCTGAAACATCCAGGCTAGTCTGCTACGCCCCCTCACAATCAGATGTACCTGAATGAGCCTCCCCTGCTATGGATGGATGGATGGATGGATGGATGGATGTGTATAGACAACATTGTTAATTATGTAATGTCTTATACCATTATTATTATTATTATTATTACTATTATTACAATAGTAATATAAAACCAATACCAATATCATATTTTGAAGATGATGCACAGTCCTTCAGTTCATATACATACAACAGATATCATTCACAGTATAGTACATACACACAGTAAAATGTAAAACAGAGATCAAAAGACCAACTTAAGTGAAAAAGACATCCAGGCTGATATTAATTCACTGAAAATGTCTAACTGACAACTGTAGTACCAGCAAACCAGCATATGGTGTCAGTAGAGTTTAACTGCAGCAAAGTATTGGCTGATACTGGAGATGGGTGAGTGTTTTTTGTGTGTTTTTTTCTCCACCTGCTATGGGGGGCTTCACATTTGATCTCTCAGTGTGTCAATTATCTACTGAACACATTTCTCTTGTAAAGTTCCACACGACTGTTTAATGGTGGAGTCAATCCAGTTGTAATGTGTCCCCATACAGTGTGTATGAACCCAATAATTACATGACTGGACTGAGCTTGAGTTTTCATTTGCAGCTGGTCTACGTGTTATTTAAAGAGGGCAAATACTGAATATCTTATCTTTTAATAGCATAAAGGCTAACATTGCTTAAACAGCAGAGAAATCCACAGTCATCACTTTTTATTGAATGTGCAGTCATGTCTCAAGGACACTCACACCATGGAGAGCACAGCAGTGCTGTGTAGCAGTCATGGTACACTGATAATGTTAAATAACTACTTTTAATCCCTCTGGCCTCACTGCCTCCTCAAGAACCTTTGTGATTATGTGAGGTATCTATTAATGGCTCTTGGAACTGTCGAGTCAGCCTACAAAATAGGGTTGTAGACTTTAATTTATAGGAGGAAATCAAATTTTATCAACACCAACATTATACAAGATCAGACACATGGTCACATGGTACATCTACTCTCACCCATTCGTAAGGTCCATTTATAAAAAATAATTCAGTTTTTCAAATGACAGTTTTTGTGATTTTATAAAACACATTTAAATATATGTCCTTATTCTGACTACAGCAGTTTAGCCCCACCCATTTATGCACATTTGTTGGATTACATGAAGATCTTGTTTAATGAGAACACCCAGTAACTCTCACCTAGAGCTGTGATTGGTCAGTGTGTCAGAAATACCATGATTGGCAACAGGGGCATCTGAGATCAGAGACTAACATTGTGATAATGATCTATTATTCAGCCGCAATTGTAGAGAAATTCATATGGTCTCCAGGAGTCAGAAATAATCTTGATTGCACTATAATAATAATAATAATACTAATAATGATATATTATTTTAGCTTACCTTACATCTTGTGTTATTCACTTTAACAGAGCAAACAGCTTTTGATTTTAATGTTTCTGTTTAATGTCAGGGCTCATGACTGGAATGTCCCTTTTAATACCAAGTGTAAAGTAAACATAATTGATGATACATGAGGCGATACAATTGTGGCTTGTAAGAGGTGGTTTGTTAAACAAAACTATATCTTGTGTTCACCTTGTGGTTTAAGATACTGAGGAATGCGGCGGCCTGAGCTTCTTCCATTTACTCCACTACAGCTTCTGTCACTGCTTCTGCATCCCCGACTTAGCTTCTGACTGCGGCGTTCTCCAGGGCTGCTGCCAGGATCTGAGAGTGAGACAGACAGTGGGTGGTGGTGGTGGTGTTTCAGTTTTGATGAGCTTAATCATGCAAAGAGTAATGATAGAACATGACAAAAGCAAGAAGTGTATGTGCACTTTTAAAAAAAACTAAATGTTCAAAAATTTTCTCTGCATTTTTTGTTCACTAAAAACACTTCAATTACTGATTCTTTTAGAAAAGTCTTTTTGTAATTGAGGTGTGAGTGTGAAGAGTATTTTAAAGTTTAAAAATCCCCATAATCAACTGTTCTATAAAGAACTAAAGGGATTCTTGCAAAGTGCTGCTCAAATCATCTTTGAGGTGCCTAATTAAGACAGTACTGCTGGATATATAAAGGTTTTGGAAGAAAATCTTTAAGTCTTAACCTTTGTCTCAGAAACCTCAACTCTCTGTGGTGGTTTATAAAAATGAGCAAGAGTCTGGCACATCAGTTACTAATTACAGGCACTGAAATATGAAATCCATGACAAACAAAAATCTTTGTTGTCCCATGACCAACGTTAATGTTATTGAAAAGTCCAGCTGACAACTTTAAGGCCACTTAATTCACCACTTAAACTCTAGACCTGCTTCTCAGTCATTGTTGTAAACCTCCTAAAATCGTGTAAGACTAGAACTAGACTTCATCGGCTTCTGAAACTGGTCTAGTGTGTAAATGCTGCAACTTCCTAAGCCGAGAGCTAAGGCTAAATGCAACAAAACTGCAAGTTCTCACAACATTCTTCAGTGATTAGAACCATTAAGTGTTCCGTGGTGCGAGCATTATGTGAGTACTCTGTTCCCACCTTTAGACATGCTTGTCTGTGCAGAAGTGAAATGTAAGAGGTTTAACTTAAGGGTTGTCAGGCTTCTGATATGCGTCATGGCTACACAAAAAGTGACCTTGAAACCGCCTGAGAAAACTCAAAGCAAGCACTGAATTAGATATGGTGTTCCTCTCTGGAAACAAAATACTACTTTTTTGCTTAAACAACATGCAAGAAATGCAGAAGTGTTATGGCCTCACAGAGGAGATGGTTTCCATTTTATTTTTATAAATGATGTTTTACCAGTAAAACTAAGATGTTCCCTTCATGTGCCCTCCTTCCCTCACTGACCCTGACCTCTTACCAACAACATCACCATGATGGGAAGAAAATTCCATCCCACCCGAACGATTTAGGAGAAATGTCCCACGGGTTTATGGACTAAGGAATGTAAACTGCTCTTTAATCTCAGACCAGCAAGACGAAAACAGCAGATAATCAGAAGCTATTTTTACTGCAGTAGTTTAACCACAAGATGAGACTGGCTCTCACAAGAAACAGCAAACACTTAAAAAAATAAAAAAATAAAATAAATTTTAAAAAGTACAAACGTCCCATGCTTCACTGCTAAAACAGGCTTGAAATCCATCCTTCAAAGATAACAGGTTGAATCTAAAAGAAAGCTCTCTAGTTGGCAAACATTATATACACAGACTTCCTAGTTTATTGCCTGCAATGACATTATACACTATGTGGACAAAAGTATTGGGACCTCTTAATGATTGAATTCAGGAGGCCCCTTACTTCTAGTGAAAGATGATCTTAATACTTCAGCATATCAAGACATTTTGGACATCTTGCTTCCAACTCTGTGGACACACTTTGGGTAAGAACCTTTTCTATTACAGCATGACTGTGATCCAGTACACAAAGTAAGCTCCATAAAGACATGGTTTGATGAGTTCAGTGTGGAAGAACTTGACTGGCCCACACAGAGCCCTGATCTCAACACCTTTGGGATGAACTGATACGGCGATTGAGAGCCAGGTCTTTAAAAGTCCCTATAGGTGTAATGGTCATGTGTCCCAATACCTTTGTCCATATATTGTATACACAAAAGTGTCCCTCTCTAGATTCAGCTGCTTTAATGTGCACCCATTGCTGACAAAAACTTGCTGACATTGCTGACAAACTTTGCATTATCTCAATGAATCATCCAACATCAGTATCTGACTTCACTAATGCTCATCCTCACAACAATTGTATACTCACTGGTCAATTTCATCAATCTTACAGACTCTTAAAGCTAAGCTACTAAAAAGACTATTTGAAGCAATTTAATAAAAGGGTCTAAATGTACCTGCATATAAAGGTTATACCAAGGTGTTTTTATTTTGTACGGTGGTTTTTGTACTTATTGTACAGACGAATGATCCAGAACATTTGGTGTGTTGCAGGTGTGAAGCTAGTCCCTGTGTTCTATGAACTCCTCTGCCTCAGAGCCTTATGGAAATGTTAAAGCGAAGCATGCGCACAGCAAGTGATTAGCCAGCACAAAAAGGACCTTTCTCTGGCACTCTCAGACACATTCGGCCCTTTTTTCCTCCACTGCACATCTTACTGCTAATAGCCTCTAGGTCTTTTTTAATGTCTGCCCATGAAAAATGCTACTGTTTCTGCTGTCAACACATCGGGGAGATGGGGGTGGTGAGTGACAGCTTCATGTGTGATTGGCTCTTTCAGTTTACAACTGACCTTATTTATTAGACCTGTATTGATGCCCAGCAATGAAACCCAACTATAACCACTATTATTTTTGCTCTTTAATAAAGAGTTAGAAACAGTTTGATAGGATTGACAGAAGCTTTGAGGATGTACTCACAGAAAAGATTTGGGAGACTATTGACCTGTTGTGTTTTAGCAATGTTGGCCTTGTAGCTTCAGTTCTAAACTATAGAAACTAAATTTGGACTTGACATGTCTGAGTTAACTGTGCAAATTAGACTTTTCATTGAATTGTTCCCTCAAGTGATCATTTTATTACCTTATAACACAGCTGTTGTTCAGTTCAGTAGGTTTTCAGTCAGAAAAGGACACATGCTGGCTTGGCCAGAAAACAAAACTGGACCCCAATTTATGGAAAATAATCTAAATCACAATTTAAATCACAGCCACAACACTGGTCTGAAAACTGTTATTTTCCTCAAATAGTTCATCCCTAGCAACACAGCTGAACAAAATATGTCTCAGGAACATGTTTGGAGAGTGTTTAGGCCATCGGCTCTCGGGTATTGCACAAAATGATCTTGTGTTCATTTTTCTAGCACTTTATCCTGTTTGCATTTCTGGTCTTGTGCTCTGTTCTGTTCTGTCCTGCTCTTGTGTTGCACCATGAAGGAACGTTGTTTCGTTTTTACCATGTGCGGTGTGTATATGGTAGAAATGACAATAAAAACCTACCTGACTTGACTTGAAAATATTGCTATAGTTATACCACAGCCCTTTCTATATGTCTATTATAAAGAGTGTGCTAAATTAAACAAATGAGTTAAATGTAAACAGAACTGAAAGCAAGATTAGCCAGAGCAAAGTGAATAGAACCAGATCTGGCTTGCATTTTTTTTCAGAAAGCAACACAATACTTCCTCCACTGTACTTCCTCATACACTTCAGTATTTCAACTGGTGTAAAGTCCAGTAGCCACAAGCGTGCTGAGAAGATGTGGTGTGAGATAATGACATGATTTTCTGTGTGTATGCATGTACATGGGTGAGTGACCACTGGAAAAACCCAGTAATGAGTCAAGGCTAAGCCTAGGCCATGGCCATGCTTCAGGCCTGCTTCTGGGTTGCAGTAGCAACCCCTCCCACCTTTCTGCTACCTGATAGTACAGATGAAACTGGGATGCTCTACAATACAGCAAGGACAGGGCTCTATTCTCCCCCATCTATACTTCAGATGTACTTCTCCACTGGACTACTTCTCTAGACTGGCTGTGCAGCATTCCTGGTTAAAACTATTGCCAGTATCAAAGGCGGAACAAAAATAATTCTTAGCATTCCACATTTCTTCCATGCACAACATGGTTGATGAGAGATCATTCTGGCATGTAATTCTCCAACTGCAGACAGAAATGGCATTCTCAACCTCTGGTAGGTGAAGAGTGGAACCTAGCTGAAACCAGAGGCTGAAAATATCTTCCACTTTGTCTCATGAACAAGAATAAGAATACTTTCTACAGTAAATTCAATACTTACTCTACCATCCAAACACCTCATCATATAAATCAATTTTGAATTTAGCATATAATACTAAAAACATGCAGTCATTAACTATTCTAAACCAAACGTGTTTCATATGTTTTATTCAGGTTTTCATTTTTAAAGGCAAATGTTAATGATGAATTACGTACTGCAATGATCTATTTTTGTCAAGGTATCTGTTAACCATTCTGATTAAACTTTCTTCATTTTATAGCTTCCTAGAAACTATTGCAGGTGCAACTTAAACAGGACTATTTAAAGACAGCTGAAATAATCTCTCACCTTTATCTGCAACTAGATCTGCAACTGCACTGACTGCAAATGATTCCAAATTTCTGAATGACAGAACACTATATTATGGAGTCAATAAACATGCTTGCTCAAAAGTTTAGACCGTTCATTGGTGTATGACCATGTACATATCTCGCATCTTACTTTATATTTACATATAAAGCAACAGCATCTAGTTCTGGAAGAACACAAGTTCAGGTCCAAATGTCATCTTTAGTGACACACAAAATCACTGTTAAATGTATTAAGGCAACATAGGCACATAAGGTAAAGGTTCTTTATCATAAGGTTTCTTTTCCATTATGTGAAGGTCTCTTTTAAGAACTAAAAGGTTTAAAAACCATAAGTGGCACCATTCTTTCTGGCACAATTATTTTTTAAGAGCATATCCAGCCCAGGGGTTACCAATCCCAGTCTTGAAGACCCCACACTGTGCACATTCTTGTGCTTCCTCTCATTGAGCACCCAATTAAACTCATTAGCTAGTTAATGAGCTCTCTGTTGGTTGGGTCAGGTGTGTTAGAGTAGGGGAAACACAAAAATCTGGAGAACATGTGGTTCTTAGGACTGACTTTAGAAACCACTGATCTATGTCTATTCTTGAACATAGAAACAAATCACAAAACACACACAACAACGTGTCCAGCACCAGTTGAAGTATTCTGGAATGGTACAGTACAGCGTTATGCAGAGGCCAGAAAGGACCCCAATGTGAAAACCATAAATTCAGATTACAGCAGCAACTACGAGGGAGCTTTTAAGCTCCACTGCTAGTTTTACAAGCAGACATTTTTGCTAGAGCGGGAAGCCAAGGAAGCAAATTAAAATCTCTGAGACAGATGACAACCCCCTTCTTCATCCCTGTAAAGGAGGCAATGACCACAAGGCCGAGGTACAGACATCAAATGAAGAATCTTGCTTGTATAAAACAATGACTTTTATGACAAAGTCTTAGAGTTGAGACATTTTACAGCACAGATAGGGGAACAGCAGGGACACTGATGGATAGTAACTGATGGATAATTGCTTCTATTCTTTGCTTTCACTCATAGCAGGGATATATTCCTCCATCCTCTCTGAAAGAATACACACATCTGAGTCAAATAACTATGCAGACACTTCTACTGTTAAAATATATGGAAATAAAACAAATTAATTCATGAGGGGGAAAACATGTCTAATCTCAAAATCCCCTGGCGTCTGCAGATTTGAAAGAAATCTCCTTAAAGAGTAGGAGGGGATCAGGCCAAGAAGTGTAACAATGAAAAGAAGAAAAGATTTGTTCTGTAATATTAAGCATAACTCTTGAGAAAATCGACAAAAAGGAAGCAAATGAAACATCCGTGAGAAAGATGACATCTCCCTTCTTCAAAAGGCAGAGGATTCAAAATATTGCTTGTGTGAAACAATGAGACATATCACAGCACAGACAAGGGAACAGCAGTGACACTTATGGATAGCATAAGCATTTTAAAATGCTCTGAGCCACAGAATAGTTTTTAGCTAGGCTGCACAAAAACAAGGCAGTGTATTTCATACTTCGTGGTTAACAGTAAGAAGGAGGAAACAATGCGGCTAAGTTGGCAACTTGCTTTTATTCCTGACTCTCAGTCATTGTATAGAATGGATATATCCCTCTATCCTCTCAGAAAGAACAATAGCAGATTTCGCTGTCCAGACACCCAAGTAACTATGCAGACACATCTACTGCTCAAAATTAAGGAAATAAAATTGATTAATTAATCCATGAAAAAAAATACTTTAATCTCAGAATCCCTAATGTAGATTGGAAAGAAATATCCTTGCACTTTAGGACGGGACCAGGCAAATGAATGAAACAGTGAAAAGGAGTAAAGATTTGTTCTGTAATATTAGATGCAACTCCAGAGTAAGACATAAAAACAGTAAACTCACCTCTGAGTTGTCACAATATGCCCAACTGGTCTAAGAAAAGCACTCTCGCATACACTTACACACCATGCAGTGACTAAAACTGAACAGACAAAAAGCCACAAGGAAATAGCTCCTCCCTTGCTGAGGGCCACAGACAGCCTCAAGAAAAAAAAAGGTGAGTTTCAGTTGCATTATTAACCCTCACGTTATATCTATCTCTAAGTTATGTTATATCTATCCAGTGATAACGCACTTTAATAAACTTGCCGTTAATCATTTACACAGTAGATGAGTAACGTAACCAAGTGAATGTGCAGCTCTGGGAATGTCCTGTATTGATCCTGCCTGACATTTAATGAGAGAAAACAGGGAAAACAGAACTGGGTTAATTTTCAACAAAAAAGATTAAGAGCTTTAGGCTCTTTACTCATTATTCAATGCAAGTGCTGGGTGGGGTTGGAACAAATACATCCTGCCTTATTTTGCTACTTCCTGTCTTTGTGTTTGCCCCAAGCCATGTGGCTCTTGTTTAGCTTTCTAGCTCCACCCATGTCCTGCCACCCTGTTTCGTGCTTTCACCTGTTCATTTTTAACCCAGCATTTCCCAGCTGCTCCCTGTTTATCTCATGTTTAAGTATCTGTCTATCTGCCTATGTTTGTCAATCCACCTTGACATTCTGCACACATTCTTGTTATTTTGTCAGTCTTGTATTTTGTTAACAAATGTTTAGTTCATTATAATGTTTGAATTGTTTAATAAAGGTCATCCTTGCATATATATAATTTCTACTCCTCCATTACCCTCATCACAGTAGCTTGTTTCATATTCCTATTTTTAATTGCTAGAACTCATTCTTATTACACATTGGCAACATTTTCAGTGCTGCTTTCCTCCGTAGTCCTGGGCTTGTAACTGTTGATGATTTCTATCTCTTAGTGCTCCTTTCATATTAAAGAAGCGGGACTCATCATCTGTGACAATCATTTCTCCTGTTTTTTGATAAAATCTTTTGTTCAAACCTGTGATGAATAAATAGGTGTTTCATAATTCTGCAGGGGGCATAAAGTGTTTTTTTTTAATACTCAGAAAAGCCTCATAATAATAAGCAGACTTCCAACATAACCAAAAGTAAAAGTCCCAGAAGTCCTGGAACGTCTGACTGCAGCCACTGCAGTTACATAAGTATTTTGATATTAATATAAATACATATTCCATGCTATATGTTGTCGCGTCTAGAGCTGCTCTTCTAGAACCTGTAAAGCTTCACTCTCCTAAAACACATCACAATGATCACAAAGCCTGCAAGACTGCAAGAGGGTAATATTCATTTGGAATGTAAAAGAATACAGCTCTACGATAGCAGTACAGCAGGATCTGAATCTCATTCCATATTAAAATGCAAGATTGCAAAACAAACCCTTTGAAATCTCACTTACTCTAGGGACTGGCAAACACTCTGAAACTCACAGGAGATACAATCTTACAGACAAAAGATTAACTCCACACAATCCCAGGGGCACAGATTTAAAACAATCAAAGGATCTAAAAATAGATATAGAAACCCAAAGTCCTGCAAACATGCTGGCATAAACACAAAAGACCACCTTCCTTATAAAGGCCATTAATTTGTTTACCAGATTCCACTCGCTCTTTCTGCAGATCTAATTAGCTTTAATGTGATTTTAGCTGTGGATGGAAACAGACGGGACGTTTAGGTTTGTTTCTTCTTTGGTTCTTTTTTTCTGCGGCCCCACTTCCCACCCTGTATGACACTCCACCACTTTCCACTCAAACTTCCTCTAAAGCCAACTACAAAACTGCACCATCATGGCTACTGGTCTCCTGTTGTTGTGGGGGTGTAGCCTACATCCGGGTTTCTCAACCACTGGGCCGCGGACCACTGATGGGCTTTTGATTGAGCCGCGAATCTAAAATTGAGACAGGCCATTGGTCCGCAATTGGTTATTTAATACCATCTAATGCGACCAAGTGGACCTTGGCAAGATGCTGTGATAGATAGCTGGGCCTTAATGTTGAAAAGGTTGAGAACCATTGGCCTACATCATGTATTGTTGTCTCTGCTCACTATGAACAGACAGCATGTTAAGAAATGAAAACAACATTTCAAGGCCTAGATTCTCTGTTTGATCCCCGAACTGCCATTGCTACAGTATCCACAACAAAGTCACGGGACAGACCCTGTTTTACCCATCCTGCCTATGATGCAACACTCCAAACATGTGGCTACTTCTGGTTCCCATTCAAAACACCAGATGGAGTTTTTTGCATAAGCCATTACTGCATAAACACAATAATTTATGGTGCGTGAACTTGTTTAAAATGACCGCTTCTGCTTACCTGAAGTTTTACAGTTAGAAAAAGAATTCACAGATCTCAAAGGAATTTCATCTGAACGTCATTATAAAGTATGTCTTTCTTTGGCACTTTACACTCAGCCTGGTAGTCAGAAAGTCAAAGCTCTATAATTAACCTAGCACTAACGTCATCTGATTTTAAATGAATTCTAACTGTAGTGCTTAGATAATATGCTCTTTTGAAGGAACTTCATAACTAACAAACAAACAAACAAACAAACAAACCACCAACATACCATATAGATCCTGTTTTTCTTTAGGCAACAATGACAGTTAACTTGAAATGCAATGTTTAGTTAAAACTGCCAAAACGAGGTAAAAACCTCACGTAAAGGCATAGTCCTTACCATTGGCTGTGTAATGTTAATGCTCTTCATGAGATCACCCCTACTCCTATATTGCAGCTACACAGACATGTTCTGCGCTCACACTTTCAGTATGAGTCAGAAACAATCCCTCAAACAGAAAATAAAAAGGGAAGTCTTCCTATAAGAGTGAATACAACTTTCTGCAAAAGAAACTCTAGGGGAAAGGACATACCTTTGTACCAAACTTGTATTTATTTAGACTTTATATTTTATATTGTTCATGTCTCTGTGTGTCTGTGCAGTCAAAACATAAGCAATTTCCTCAATAATGTTCTCTGATTCTGAATCTTATGTCTATGTTCCAGTCATTGTTAGAATTAGGGCTGGACTGATATACTAGGAGATACTGAGGTCTTGTGAATGTATTGTTATTTGCAACCGTAATTTCTGACCTCAGAAAAAAAAAAAATTAACATTTGGAGATGTAATGGTTTTATACCAAGACATTAATGATATATGCTATTCATTTAGGGATGCCCTGCCCCATCACATGACCCATACTAAACTGTCTTTATAAATCATATATTTTTATACATTATTTAAGACTTTGTCTGAAATGACTAAATGACTGACCTCATCCAATAGTAGTTCACAGTTAACAACTGTCTATTATATTAGTCAGAAATAAAGTGCTACAACTAATCAAGTATGAATATAAAAGTATACTGACAAATCAGTTCTTCTATTTTGTTGCCCCACAAAACCAATACCAATTGAAAAATCATCATATTGTTCAGGCCCTAGTGAAAAAAAGTAGATTAAATAGTCCTGTACCAATATGGGCATTGTCTGCTAAAGGCAGCATCTGATATTTTTCATGTACATTAATAAAATTTAGAAATTGGGACAAACACATACCCACACCCACTTACACACACACATACACACATCAGTTCTTTCTCCCGAGCTTAGACTTAACTACGTCAGACTTAACTACATCATCAAAAAATAGAACAAGCTACAGAAATAGAACTGAGTTAGTTCAGCAAACACAGATCAGGGTCAGGTAGATAGCCTGAGTCCAAATAGTAACTGCAGACTCAGCAAGTCAAGGTGAGAGAAGGGAGAGAGGGAGAGAGGGAGAGAGGGAGAGAGGGAGAGAGGGAGAGAGGGAGAGAGAGTGAGAGAGTGAGAGAGAGAGAGAGAGAGAGACAGAGACAGAGACAGAGAGAGAAAGAGAGAGAGAGAAAGAGAGAGAGAGAGAGATTATGCTCCGTTTCGCACAGGGTTCATTGGGTTTTCTTTGTGCTTTGTGATGCTTGTCCTATCTTGCAATGTGGATGTCAGTTCTGCGACCCGTGAAAATTGCTTAAAAGAATGGATGACTGCCACAGACCAGTAGCTACATTGAGTAAAAGTGCTGTATGTTTGCATAAAGACAACAACAAATGTTAGAGTGTGACATTTTATGCTGTCATTCTGGACTGAAGAGAGAAAGAAATGGAAAAAGAGAGAAAGAGAGAGAGTGGTCGAGAGATGGAATGGATGCCTACCTTTCGCTTGAGCGATCTTCACTCCTACACAAGCCTCCTCTTCGTCAGGGTTTTTGGTGGGGAAGCAGCTGGGTTTGCCTCCTTTCTCTGCAATAAACAGAAATATTTTCATTACATTCACGGTTCATTCATTCGTTCATTCATTCATTCATTCATTCATCCATTCATTCATTCATTCATCATTCTTGATCTGTAAAGAACAAAAAACAAAGCCTCAATGCCTCAATCCTTTAAATAACAGAGGAACTCCCATGAGCAAGATGTTTGGTGGAGTGCAGTGAGATCAGGGATCAGGGAAGGATAAGCACTGAGCCAAGGAGCAGTTTTACACTTCATATACTTAAGGAACATGGAAATAGTTTAGAAACAAACAAAATGAAAGAGGGCTTCATCCCTCTCTCTCTGATAATAAAGCAGAGCAAGATTAGATTCACCGCAGAACAGTTTAATTACGTGTAAGCCTTTGAGATGACAAAAGAAACTTAGCTATGTAAAAAAAAACCTGCTATACAAACAAAACAGGCAAAGCAAAGTAAAAGTGGATCCCCAGAGATTTCCCTCCTCCACTAATTAATTCTGTGATATGTAGGACAGCATGGCTGGAGAGCTAACCCGGTTTCAGAGCAACACACACACACACACACACACACACACACACACACACACACACACATGCATTCCCCTCTC
>JBBPDC010174676.1:0-16618 GCA_037974485.1 Hemigrammopetersius urotaenia | reverse complement strand
GAGGAAGTATTTCGTGCTGTTCACACTGTGTGCTGTGGTGTGTTCATGTATGACAAATGGTCACTTTCACTTCACTTTAAAAGTTTCATGGGATCTACAGATCCTCTTTCTGACCTCAATCAGCGTAATTCTTTATGGTGGATTTTGGATAAAGTGGAAACTTTAAATTTCACTTTAACCAGAATGGCTTAGACGGCGTTCCTTGATTCTTTATAAAACTTACATATATGAAGACCGTAAGTGAGGGTAAGAAATTGTGATATTATTTCGTGCTTTCCTGTTTATTTGCTTTTATTCTAATGTCAGGTTGTGTTCTTGCTGCCAGAAAGTCCCTCACTGATTTGTGTATGGCAAAGTTTTGCTTAATCATTTCCAGACTTCTTTCTGCATAGAAGCTCAGTTTTACTTACAGCTCCATCAAATACCTGGTTTGACTCTTTTTACTGCAGTAGATTAAACTAGGTGTTGATTATGGAATTTTATTCATTCACCCAATAACTGGAGGCACTGAGCAGAAACCTGAATCCAAACCTTTGTTCTTCTAACCAGCTCACAAAATATTGACTATTTTGTAGAAAAAAGAAATCTTGATACTTTTTACTGCTTGCTTGTTTGTTTGCATTTATTGTTATATTCAGCTGTGTTTTTTACTGGCAGAAAGAAACCCACTGCTGACTTCAAACAATTTGCACAGGTGCCTAAGACTTTTGCATTGTACTGTATATAATATAAATTTTTCTGGTCCCTCTTTGCAGCTGCTAAAATGGTTCATGCTCTGGACTCTGAGGGGAACTTGTTTTTCAAGAACAAGCTAGATAAATCTTGAATTCCCTGCAGTGGCAAATAGCTTTGGTTTTATATTTGATTTTATTACATTAATGTTTAAGTTGAGATTTACAGAAATATTTGAACTGCAGCTGTGTGACTGTGTTAAAGGTAACACTGCTGTTAAAAAAAGCCCCATAATTTTTCAAAGTGTTTGTTTCAAGTGTTATTCCACTTTTGTTCATATAGCAGAACGGTGCGCAATATACTAGTTTTGAATTAATGATTTAATTTAGCATATAACAATGCGTTTTATCGAAGAAAACCATGTGATTAACTACAATTAAAATTGTAATCGTTGCCCAGCATTAATATATACGTATATACAGTAGGTATATGTAAAAAGACTTAAAGGTGTGATTAAAAGGTTTTGTTCCAACAGCGATGATATGGTATATTTATTATAACATCATTCTGTGAAATAACAGAAGTAATAGAAAATGTGTGTGTGTGTGTGTGTGTGCGTGTGCGCGTGTGTGTGTGTGTGCTCATAAGTTTACCACACCTAGGTTCACACGTCCCATGAAGCCTTTGATCCTGAAGATCTTAAAGTTGTCTTCATTCACATAAATGCCTTCATCCGTGCCGTCAACAATGTCATCTGCCATTTTCGAATACAAAAAAGTCTTCTCAGACATCTCCATTTTTCTCTTCTCTGCAGCCTTCACACAGCAAAGTGTAAACCGGTTCAATAATGTGTGAAGTAGTTCAGTTATGGCTGTTGTGATTCAGTTTGGGTTGCTTGACTCCACACAGCATCCAAGCAAAGTTGTTGGTTGAAATAACGATCCCACCATAACTGTGTGTGCGTGTGTTACCATGACTGTGGACATCCTCTTTTATTAATTTGATTTGCTGATCTGGCAAAATGTGTGGTTTTGAAGTGTTGACATGACAAAGTCCAAAGTGCACTTGAAAAAGAGGGAAGTCCAGACTTATGCAAGTTGTGGGAAAAGAGGAAAAAATGCCTGGAATTGCACGTCATCTGGGCAGGAAGTGTTGGGTTCAGCCTCTGTCCCCAGTTAATAGTGTTTGTGCTGTTTAATCAAAAATACACGTCCGTCATATTGTGAGGATGTGCTGTGGGGAAGTGATACATAGCCCTCCGGTACTTATTTTTCTTGGCTGTTGTTATTTTATACATTGGACGGGATAGTTGTGACATATCAAACACCCAGGACACATGTTGAATGATGACACTTTCATTAAAAAAAAACAAAGTGCACAACCAGAGATGTGTCTATCAGAATAATACATGGAACCCTTCCAGGCAAAGATGAATCATTAGAAAACTATTTCGATTTTGCTGTTACTGTGATGTGGTCTTGTGATGTTTCTGTTTCTCTTCTTGTGTTGCACTGTTGTTTCTTGAAAGGGTAAAGGATGAAAGGGGCATTTGGCTGACGCCAAATCATTGGTTAGTTTCGTTTCACTGTGTCCTGTGTGTATGAAATGACACTAAACGTACTTGACTTCTTTCTGGGGGATTTAACTGGAATGCTTGGCAATAATATAATTTAATGAGGAAAAGTATAGTAAAAACACTGCTGTAATCAACACTCTCCTCTCACAATGTGACCAGTTGGATGGTAAAACACTACTAGAAGTTTGTTAAAGGTCATTATTGCCATTTTGTTTAAGAGAGAATGAGAGATTTGTTTTCTTTTAATTATTCACGTTCTATAAAACGCTGCATAATTTCTCTTATTTTGATTTTTCCTTTAAAATTATGCTTTAAAGAAAAACATTTTTATTTTGAAATTAGAATAAATATTGTCAGCAGTTCTTAAAAACTAAGGCAATGCTGTTCAATACTTGCACCTAGAAAAGATAAAACCTGAGAAACTCAACATTTAAGCAGTGGTCTCTTATTTTTTTACAGAGCTGTAGGTATCACTCCTGAATGTTAGCTGGATCTTTAAGTTTTAATGGGATTTATCTCCAAAGTCCAGTAGTCACATTAGCTGATTTTTGTTAGATTTGATGAGTGATGATAAATAGGCTGAGAGTGCTAGGGTAAGTGCTTTGTTGTAGTCTCTAAGGCTGTCTTTCCAGGTGGAATGGAAGGATTTCAAATTGGTAGATCACCATTTATGCTCCAGTCTATGCACATTTTGCTTTAAAGCATGTGAAGTTTCTCATTATTCCTTGGGGCCAGCTTTTTCTGTCTAACTTTTTACATCATAGTGTGGATCGAAGCAGTCGGGTAGTGATCTGATATTACTGTGGTCTGAGGAAGAATAGCTATGTTATCCACATTAACACCAAGAGTCAAGATTAAGTCAAGTGTGTGGCTGCAGCAGTGAGTAGGTGAGTTGGGTGAAGCCAACAGTATCAAGAACTGAAGTAAATTCTTGAAGCCAAATTTGCTATGAAACAGCTGAAATCTTGTAAGATCTCTGCATATGGCCATGGTGGCCTGAGATAGATCTTATTTGTATCTAGAGTAGTGATGTTAAGGAACAGAGTTTCAAAGGACGAGAACTGAAACTCGGTTATCTGTTTAATATTGAAGGAACTTCTATATATGTTTCCTTTTATATATGTGCCTCCCCTGCTACTGTTTTGTCTAGGACTATGTACATAGTTGTAGTCTGCGGATGTAGTGTCATTTAGAGCAAAAAACTTGTCAGGTCTAATCCAGGTCTTGGTAAGGCATAGGGTATCAAGATTCTGATCAATTATTAATTTGTTGATAAGAGCAGCTTTAGGAGTGAGTGATCTAATGTTTAACAGTCCCAGCTTTAATTTTAGATCTAAGAGTTGTGGTGTGTTCACATATGACAAATGGTCCCTTCACTTTAGGGACTTTAGGGAAAGAGAACTCTGCATATTCTAGATAAGAATGAAGAAAACCTTAAAACCTTAAAACCTAACTCATCGCTTGTGCTGTAGCCTGAATATTTGTTTTATTTAGAATAAATACAACTTTTGGGATCAGGAACCTGTGATGTTGCACTTTAAGGAAGTGAGATGTATGAATGATGGAGAGATCTATGACCTGCATAGCATTCAAACCAGTGTGTGAAACTGTGTTGAATGTGTGTGATTAACTGATTTTATATCAAACTTGCAATAAGAAGTGCAGTGCAGTTCAAATTAAATTTATAATACTGTTCAGAAAAATCCTTAGATGTTGTGCACAGGATTGGTGAGGCAGCAGAAAGAGCCTCTTGTTGACTTTGACACACATTTTATTACTGCATTTTGTGATTAATTAATTAATACGTTGTCAGCTGTGACGTCTGGTGAACCTTCGCCTCAACACAGGAGAAGTAGGTCACCAGAATATTAGGGTATAGGGCTCTGGACTAGCGGTGTATGTGTGTGTTAGTGAATGAGTGTCTACAGCTGTGCTCGTTTAAGGTCTAAGTGTTCGTGTGATTGGTTGAATGCAGTTTAAATACTGGCTGAGCCAGAGATTCGGTGCGTGGTCACGCAGGTTTTTGGGGTTGTTTTGTATGTGTGCTGGAGGGAAGGTGAAGTATCACCGAGATCGAAAACGTACCTTGTTCAGTGCTCACAATAGCGACTGAGAAAACTTATCACACTGCTGTATGAGGGGAAACGCTGGTCTGAGTCTGGTGTGAGTGTGCTTGTGACGCTTTCTGTGAGACAGACTCGTCTAGGTGGAACCCTCTGGACTTCTGAGAGTCGGCTTCTACTACAAGCAGAGGGGAAGCACGTTTGAGAGGAGAGGAGTTGACACGAGTGGCACGTTTGTTGGCTGCTTATTTCCTTTCTTTCCCTCTCTTTTTCTCTCTCTTGTCTATATTCCATCCAGGAGTGAACCGACAACTCGAGCTCACATTTGGTGAGTCTTTCAGTCCTGACGGGGACGAAGGCAGAGAGAGAGAGAGAGAGACTGTACAGACTTAGTGCGAAAACTAACCGAGTTCCCTGTTAGAGAGAAGGTCCTCCGGGGAAACACGGAGTCTGTTCTGTTTCAGAGGGGTGAAGGTCCCCCTTGTAGTGGTGAAGCTCCTCCGTGAACCAGCTTGTTTTGAGTTGGACTTTTATGCTTTTTGATTTAAATAAAGACTGTCTCTCTGGAGTCTGTGATGCTTGCTGCTGTGTCTTTCTCCCTCAGCCAGACATGACATCAGCATAGCACAAAACTGTAATAATAATAATAATAATAACCCACAATTCCACTGTAATCTTAACTGAAAATGGTTAGAGTTAGTGGATCATGCTTTCCCTTGAACATAAAGTGATAAAATGTAAGGTTTTTCAGCAACAAAAGGATGGGACAGTATGCTCAATCATGTTCTGTTCTACTTAATCATGCTTCGTCTCTGAGCTGTTCCAGGATTACTATCACAGGTGTGTCATGTTAACACCCTCAGTTTTAATGGCAATCCTGACAGGACATTTGGGAATATGTGTCCACAGAAATACAAATAGAAAATAAAATTTTTTTCTTAGTTCTGTGTGGTGGTTCCTATTTTGCGGTTCTCTGACAGTCTACAGAATATACTGCATACCTGTGAGGCACCAGGGTCCTTTCCACCACCTGCAGTAAAGATTAAGGATCCAGCGTTCTGCTCTTAGTGAACTTAGCGAACAGGCTGTTATTTGTATTTATGGACAAAGCGATGTCTTGTAAATCGGACACACCTGTTCATGACCCAGGAAACCCAGATAAAACACCTCCAATCATTCACACAATTCTTAGGTTTATGCTTGAGGATCACCCATCTCAATCGCTGCACATACCCCTGCCAGTCATCACTATTGATGATTGTCATCATAGAAACGTGCATAAAAACATTGTGTATGTTTGTACAGAGTATCATTTAGTTATTGAGCTAGAGGCATATAAAAATAATAGTACACTTAGAGGAATTCTCAGTCAAATGGGCCTTGTGTTATTTTTATAAGAAGAAAAGCAAAGAGTAAATAAATAAGTAGAATATTTGCCCACTGGTGTAAAGTTCACTTCAAGTATCAGAGAAGGTATTATGCAGTGGAATCATCATCATCACCTGCTTAATCAGTTTTAAAGAGCCAATCGAGGCTTAAAAATTTAAACATGTTTTAAGACTTTACAAGCTAGAAGGGTATCCAAACTTTTTTCATTTTTGTCAACTTTTGTCAAATTAGCAACATTTACAGTAACTACAAGAACAGTACATAACATGCATTTGTTTTTAAAAAGCTGTAAATGTGTTTACTTCTTTTTCCTTATGTAAACTTGTAAACTTTTACATGTAAACTTTTACATACAGGTGTATGTTTTGGCCTCTACAACAAGTATATTGTCACTATTGCAACAAAATCTCCATTTTTCATTTTGCTTTTCATAATTGAAAAGACCATCTTTTTGCACCGTGTCAAAGTTGATGACAAATGGATCAAGAGAAATGATCCCACGTGATTTCGAATAAATGCTTGTAACAGTGACGTACATTGAAGGTTTTCATTTCCTTTAATACTTTCTTGGAGATGTTACATACAGTTCTGACAGTAATCAGTAACAGTTTCGTTCAGTTGAATCAACCTGAATAAATGTTGTGTCAATTATTAGTGCACCAGTCATTAATTGTTTGCCTTTTTAAAGCCAGAGCTAAAAATGAGCTAAACAAACACTTGAAACACATTTGTACATTTCTACTATTTTTCTATTGGCTAAGTTTGCTTCAGTAATTATATTACTGGCTGTTTTATTTGGAGTTTATAGGAGTGTGGTATAGATGTAGCAGCAGTATTCATGAATGTGATTACCTGGCTCACATTATTTTTGTTATAATTTTAACATAATGAAGTTTAACATAATGAAGTCGCAGTCAAACAGCTAAGAAAGTCATAAATCCTGGTGTTAAACTTAGGTAAGGTCAGTGTTGCGTGAGTTTGTCATTTGTGACATATGACTGTCCACATCAATTCAGCAGACCAATTTCCTTGGTTTCCTGTTGCTAGAGTTCACATGCATGGATTAAACTCACGTTGCCCTCAGTGTTCAGTTCCCCCTGAAAAGGGGCCAACGAGAGTTTTATCATTACTCTTGGGTTAGTTGAACACACATTCTCTTTTTGTTTCCTGACCTTTCTGCATGTTGCAAAATGTGCAGATTCAGGGTGCTGACATGAGCAACTGCAGAGACACTAAAGAGAGAAAACTCCAGTGTGGAAGCACCTGTGACCCGTACTTTCTCTGAAAAATAAAAAAAAAAGCCAAGGAGTTCACGTGTTATCTGGTGAATAGCCTCAGTTTACAGCTGCTTGACCTCAAGGTAGCAGTCTTTGGACTGTTTTGCTTAAAAAAATGCAAGTACCTTGGGTAAGAAAAGCTTTTGAGGTCACGCTGTGGGGAAGTGAAACATTCTCATCCTGTCCTTTAGTTTCTAACAATGTTGCAACCATGCTTCTGGAAATTAAGGGTAAAAAAATCTATGAGGTCCACAAAATCCAGACCAGTGTATAAAAGCTATTAAACATCCTGAGGATTACTATTTTTGTCCCCATAGTGTATAAATTGTAGTAAATGTAACTGCCAGCTGCCAGGTCAGTGTTCAACGTTCCTAAGTTCACTCACACCACTGGTACACAGCTTGTTATCATTTTCACTAAGACAATTAATTATTGTGCATTAATATGAAATTAACTTCCTTAACTACTTTCCTCACTTTCTATGAAGCCAGGTTTATTTCAGCAGGGTCGCAGTTCCTGTTACAGTGTTCTGGAAAGTTCAGCATGACTAAGAGATAAAAACATGCTGTTCATAATTTTCACCAATAGATGTCACAAATGTCCAGTGATGTGTTCTTAACCTAAACCATTACGTTTTTAACGTTTTTAAGGATATACCAAGATATGCTTTCCTTATAACTATGATGATAGAGCCTCCCTGTTATTAGCAGATTTTTAACATGCTGTGGTAAGCATACATATTAATCACCTTCTCACCTCACGGACAACAAATCAAAGTCAGAATCAGAAAACTGATCCTAGAGGAAATTGCTTAAAGTCAAAGTAAACTTTATCATCATCACATACAGGATACAGTGAGACAAAATGGTGAAGGTCAGGTTCCACAGTGTAAACATAGTGCAACAGACAAAACACTGCAATATATCTCCAATATATATAAAATAATTCAATTCAATTATATTTGTATAGCACTTTTTACAACACTTTTTAAAATTACCACATGGCAGTTTTACAGAGTCCAGGTCTGAGCCTAGTGAGCAAGCCAAATATCAAAAAATACAACTAAAAAATAGACATTCTAAAAATGTAATGCAAGCTGTGCAGTGTGTTACAGAATAAATAAATAAGACAGAGAATGTGAGCAATAGGTTAGAATAAATTACCAGCTATGCAAAGTGTGCTGGGAATGTTACAATACACCATATGATATGACATTACTATTTAAAATGTACAAAATTACAGTGCAAGCGTACAGAACCTAGTGTGCAGGAGCCAAAACACCTACATAATAGTGCAGATTCTGAGTGGAGATAAGAGTCATTTGGGGTCTTTGGATCTTATGATAAGGACAGCTGCAGCGGGGAAGAAACTGACCTTATGATGTTATGTTTTAGTCCTGATGGACCACAACCTTCTGGACATGTATGGTTTGATTTTTCATGTGTGAATTGGATGGCTTGTTAACAACATCTGGTATGAATTTAATGCCAATAGCACCTTAACAAATGGGTATTTGGTTCAACATTTATTTTACCTGCTATATATATATATATATATATATATATATATATATATATATATAGCAGGTAACAAGTTTCTTATAAACTTCCTACCTGCTTCGTCAAGAAGTTTCTTATGAAGTTTTCATGGTTTTTAGCTTGGTTTGTGTATTTTATATAATGTGAAGGCCAATTGTGTCATCATAGAAATTGTCCCTCAATAAAGAAAAGGTACACTCTCGAGTACCTGTTTTGGCAGGTTGTATTTTAGTTATACGGATTACACCCATAGACTGGCATTCAAAAACCAGAGGGTCGAGTCCTGTGTATTAATTCCAAAAGTTTGGATATTAGTGGCACCCTGTGGCCAAAAAATGAACTGCAGCTATAAATCGGCCAATTCTTTTTAACCCTCCTGTTATGTTCGTTTCTCAGGAACACCAGTAATGTTCCCGGGTCAATTTGACCCGTGGCATATTTAATAATCCAAAAGTGTCTGAAACCAAAAAATCGCAATAAACATTGTTTATACCTCATTATCAACTCCATTACTAACCATTTCAATCAATATTTCAATACAATCAACTGTATATTATGTTCATATATCTATACTGTATTCATACTTCATATATTAATACTGTATATTATGTATATTATGTTCATACTACTGTACATCCATCTGTAAATATTATTCAGTTTCTTCTTGTACATATCACCTTATGTATACTCATAACTTATAACTCATAACTGGTAACTCATACTTATACCTTTATCTATTAGCCTTTTCTGTTCTGTTCTGTGTGCGTATTTGCGTGCGTGTGTGTATGTGTGTGTATGTGTGTGCATGTGTGTGTGCGTGTGTATGTACAGTATGTGTGTGTGCGTGCGTGCCTGTGTGTGTGCATGTGTGTGCGTGTGTGTGTGACTGGGGTGAAATAAGTCACGCAGTTGTAAATAAACAAATAGGGAGGGTGGGGTACACATATGTGAGATGAACCATTTTCAATTTATATGTTCATTATCCTTATTAAGCCAAGCACAAGAAGTTTCATACTGAAAAAATACTTTTAACTATGTTTTTTAGATTTTTTTAATTTAAAATGGGTCAATTTGACCCGCAACATAACAGGAGGGTTAAGAAAGCTTAAGTGTGAGTATAAAGTCTAAGTGTAAAGTATCCATTTGACATATGTGAACAGCACAACATTCTCTCTCTGCATTTAACCTATACACCAAGTGTATCTGGCTAATGGGTACCTCAGTTGTGCCACCAGTAGGCCTGAGATTCAAACCCACCACCTTCTCATCGCAGGGGCAACTCTTTTACCACTGGTGCTGGAGATCCACTGCCCTACATAGTTGAATCTTTTTCCACAAATCCACTGATCAGATAATTGACAAGCCTTTTCTGAGTTAGTGTTTTCATGATTCACATTAAGGTATTTACAAAAAGATATTTATATTTTAGAGCAAATAGTCCAATCAAGTAGCTTTTATAGTGTTTTTATAGTATTATTTATATACTATGGCATTATTTATATTCCCTTTTTTTCATTTATTCATATGTCTTACATAGGTCACAGTTCTTTTTTATAGGTATTTTAGCAAATCTCCTGAATAACATATATAGACATAGTGCACAATGGTGATTCATACTTTTGCATAAGTCCACCAGATTAACACTGTAGGTTGTGTAATTGCACAAGCTGGTTATTGTGCATGTTAATATTTCAGTGTATGTTATTTCAGCATTCTGAATGGTTCACAGGGCAGCATGTAGAAATAGCATCCTCAGTGCATACTTTGTTTTATAAAAGGCACATTTGCTTTGTTCCAAGCTGTTCACAGCTGTTTCCTTTGTAGTTAGGCAAAGAGTTTACTCAAATGTTCAAAACTGACAGATATACTTTTGCAATTTTTTTTTTATATAAAAATATCACACATGTGTCACTGGTACACAGCTTGTTATCATTTTCACTAAGACAATTAATTATTGTGCATTAAAACTACTTTCCTCACTTTCTATGAAGCCAGGTTTATTTCAGCAGGGTCGCAGTTCCTGTTACAGTGTTCTGGAAAGTTCAGCATGACTAAGAGATAAAAACATGCTGTTCATAATTTTCACCAATAGATGTCACAAATGTCCAGTGATGCGTTCTTAACCTAAACCATTACGTTTTTAACATTTTTAAGGACACACTAAGTGATGCTTTCCTTATAACTATGATGATAGAGCCTCCTAAAAGACATAGTGCACAATGGTGATTCATACTTTTGCATAAGTCCACCAGATTAACACTGTAGGTTGTGTAATTGCACAAGCTGGTTATTGCGCATGTTCATATTTCAGCGTATGTTATTGCATTAAACAATTTTGTGAGCATATTTTGGGTTCAGAGTTGTAAAATGATCAGGCCTCATGTTATAGTTGATAGTTTTCATCAGCAACAGCATTCTGAGAGAGGCACTCCTGATTCACAGGGCAGCGTGTAGAAATAGCATCCTCAGTGCATACTTTGTTTTACAGTGGCTTCATGATCCTCCATCACCTTGCTTTGCCTGGTATTCAGAAAGACTTCATGCTCCAAGGCAGTAGCTGTAAGTTAGCATCTGTAAGTGCCCGTATGAGCTGCAGGGGGCTTTATTCTGAAATGAGCATAAGGCGCGAGATGTTGTGCGTGCGCAGTAGAAAAAGTTTGTGAGAAACGGGTCTTGGAACACACACAGACTGTAACTCTTATGCTTCTCTACACAAGCAGCGTGGTATGTAAAGAGTTTTATCTCAGGTTTTACAGTTGTTCACTTAATATTGTGTTCCTACATGTTGTAAATATATTTGTTTGTACTTAGTAATGTGAATCGTATTAAGAGGCTGAGAGAAGCTAAGGTTTACACCCTCGGGAAGTGGAGCGAGGTATGAAATCTTTACTGTGGTACTATAAGGTGAAATCTCTGTGTCACGGTTCGGCTTTTCGGTTGTTTATTCTGTTTTTTCTGTTCAGGTTCTGGGTTCTTTTATTTTGACATGCCTGTCTGTTTTGTTCTGTTGTCACGTGCTTTTGGTTACCAGCTGTTTTCTGTTTGTGCGCCTGAGTTCCCGGCTGCCTTGTGTTTGTGTTCATCACGATAGTATTTAAACCTGTTTGTGTTCACCAGTCATTATGTGTCCATCGCCTGATGTATAGCGTTTCTGTTTTCAGTTCTGTAAATAAACGTACACGCATGGATCCCTGGCTGTCTGCCCGTTTCTGCGCGCTTCCAGGTAGCTCCGGGTTGGGGCTTAGCAGCCCCTCCCGTGACAGTCTGATTAACTTGTAGTCCAAGTCTCTGTTTAGAAGATTAATTTATGTATGTGTAATTTCTGAATGTTTCTATATATTGAATGTACGTAAAACTACTGAACTGTTAGTGTTTGTTTCTAGTCACAGTCACAACTGATTGTTTTATTCTTATTTTTTCTTCTTTTACTTAGTTTCAAGGTGTCTCAAGGCAAACAATAAATTTGTTACACCCGTTCGGAGACTCTCTACTTCATTTTGGACTCGAGGGCAGCAACAGCATCTTCTGGGTTTAGGTTACAATTGTCATTGAGTAGCTTTAAAGTAAAGTGGCCTCTTATAGTCACATGCAACCACAGCACAGCACATAGTGTGAACAATTTAAAAGTCTTTCTCTGCATTTAACTAATTCACAGAGTGAAGCGGTGGGCTTCCACCAATGGAGGGCGCCCAGGGAGCAGTGGATGGGGACGCCACCTTGCTCAAGGGTAGACCACCATCTGCCCTGTAATTTATAATGTTAATTTGTGTTTATAACAAGTGTAATAAGACAAATGTGATTAATCATGATTAAATAAATACATGAATGTGTATTACCAACACTTGTATATGCAGAATTAGAAATAGTTCAGGAGAACGAGTTAAAAGGAAGTCGGTTCATTTTGTATTCTGTAGTGAATAAAGCAGACCTGTGACCCTACCCGTGACCCTAGAATGGATTCAGTGGTTACAGAAAATGAATGAATGAATATTGTAGGAAAATATGACAGTTCTGACTTAGGCCTCGTCCACACGGACGTTCGAAATGAACGCACTCTGAACGCCATAGGCGTTTTTGTGGCGTTTGGTAACGACGCTTGATCGACGTCAGCAAGGCATTCGACTGGCGTTAGTCTGACGCAGTTTAACGCCAGTCTGACGCCCAATCCGTAGTTTCGTGTATTTACCTGTGGGGGCAGTAATTACTCTCAGCCGCTCAGCAACAGACTCCCAAGCCTTGTTCTTCTTGTAGCAGTCACTATATTCTCCTAAGGAGATGTCCCACAACACTGGTCTCTGTTCTACTTCTTCCACGAGTTGGGCTGCATCAATGTCAAAAAACGTGGTTTTTTGCAGTTGCCATACAGAATCATGGGACATATTCGGTCCTCCAGAACGTCAACCGAACATCATGTAAACGCCATAGTGAAGTTTTCCTCGCCGAACGCCGGCGCTGAACGTCCGTGTGGACGCTCTGATTTGCTTCAATGAACAGAAAAACGGTCCGCGTTTAATAGGCGCTCACGTGGCGTCGCAAACGCCAGAAAAACGCCTGGTTCAGACGTCCGTGTGAACGAGGCCTTAGAGACATTTACCATTAGAAAAGAGTTTAAGAGGGAATGGTGCTTTCCTTTGAGGAACAATTTTGTACTACTGATGTTAAGTCAAGCTTTAGATAATGATCTTATCTATTGCACCTAATCATTATTGTGTTCAGAGATCTAAAAGTATCATGTTAGAAATGACAAATATCTTATCAAATATATCTTATCAAAACATTTGCTATATATTTATTGTCTGTCTGTTGTCCTCTGTTTGTTGTAACCTACACTCTGTTGAATGTTGTTTGTTGCACCATGGTCCATGGAGAAACGTTGTCTCATCTCACTATGTACCTGCACACAGCTGCTGATTTCCTTCATGTACCCCCTTAATTAACATTCCAGTTTGAGCACAGCTCCAATGAAGCTTCTTCCCTTGTGTAATAAGTAGGGCTAGATTAAAATATTTAATCGCGATTAATCTCATGTTTGCCACAGTTAACTCGTAATTAATCGCACCTTTAAATTTGTACTAAATATACTGTTTTTAATACTCATCAACATAGGAGTAGACAAATATGTTTGCTTTGTGCAGATTAATCTTTATTAATGACAAAAGTAGAATAACACTGTAAAAAAAGACTGTAAACAAATAAGGGGATTTTAACCGCAGTGTTCTCTTTAACACAGTCACACAGTTGATTTGCTACTGCAGGACGTTCACGTATTATCTATCTTGTTATTGAAAAATAAGTTCCCAGAGCATGGGGGCACAACCAATATAGCACCCCTGCGTTAACGCGCAATAAAATAATTGTCGGCGTTAAGTAAATAATACGTTAACGCGATAATAACGCATTAACTTTCCCAACCCTAGTAATAAGTCATGAGAAAAACGAGTTTACAATCAGAAAATACCATCATTCAGCTGGCAGCCTAGTGTGGCAGCTGGTAGCCTAGTGGTTAAAACATTCGCCCTGCAATCAAAAACTGGTGGGTTCAATTCTCAAGAGCGCTAGGCACCTCTGAGGTACCCTGAGCAAGCTACCGTCCCCACACACTGGGCGGCGTGTTTCTGGCTGCCTACTGCTTCACTTGGTGAATGGGTTAAATGCAGAGGTAGAACTTTTCATTTTCTCTTTTATTCACTTCAACAGAGTATCTTATTGCATTTACTTATATTCATATTGAATTAACAATTCTTCTGTTGCACTAAACATGTTATCGACAAAAGAATTTTCCTCAGGATAAATAAAGTTGTTTCTTGTAGTTTTACAATAAATATAGTGATACTGTATGTTTTGATCTATTATTACAACATTGTCATAAAAATATTATTTAATATTTAATTAAATATCACAGAGGGACAGGTTCATGCTTTGGATGTTGGAGTCATTTTGTCTGTAGTCCATCCTCCAGAAGTAAAGTAAGGGTCCCTTTAGAACGACTCACACCCACACTCCAATTCTGTAATATTATAACCTCAATTTTATTATAATATGAATCTGAGAAAAATAAATATTTTTTGTCATTTCTTGGCATCACAGGATAATGGTATCAAACATAAAGGGTTAACCAACAGCGATGTGTATTTAACTTTATTCAATGAATGAAAATTATAAGCTAAAATACTTTATAAACTAAATTCTACTTAATTTTGAAACCTCAACAAGCTAAGTTGTTAGAAATGCACACATTCCAAAACCTTCATTTTATATATATATATATATAATATAATGCATGTTTTACTGTTATTAAAGCAAACTCCGATGTCCAGCAAAGTTTAATGGTTCTCCTCCTCATTCATTAAATCTGACAATTAACTGGCAAGGTGAACCAGGTATTTCTGAACGGGGAAATCACCAAAACTTTCCGGACTACAGCCCTCCTGGACTGCAGTTTGGCACCCTTGCCTTAGATTCACTCTGAACCCTTAACTTCCTTCTTCATTTTCCTTCTTCATTTTTCTAAGCAGCTGTTTCCATTCTCCAACCCAGACTGACTCTTAAGGAAAGTCAACCCAGTCTGACTGTACTGGAAAGTCAACCACCAGAGAGATGGAAACATAAATATATACTAAAAAGTCAATTCATAGAAAAAAATCAATTCATAAAAAAATCTTTTTATACTTTAAATGGCCTTTGGGTTTCATTAAATAGTAAATAGACTGAAAGCATTGCTTCTTGAAATTGAATCGTTTATCCTAATGTTTTTCACATATAAGATTACATATAAGCACTCATTTATCAATTTTTAATTTTACTGATGATCTGCTGTAAAGTCAGCACTCGGAACCAGTTCAATTTCAGAAGTTGCAGCCATCCAAGAATTATGTTCAGGAAAATCTACAGTCATACTTTCACCATCAATGGCTGGAGAGAAAGAAAAAAAATACGTCAGCATCTACAATGATTTTGGCAAACTGACTGTTTACAAACTGTAGTCATGGTTACAATTCTTTACAATTGTTTAAATTGACTGTAACTTACCTGTAACCACACCAACACTCTTGTGGGAGGCTCCTCCCCAGCTGTATTTTGGAGTAGTGACAGAGGCTTTCACCCTGACACGGTCTCTAACCCTGAAGCATCCTGTGATATGGTTTGAAAAAATACTGATTATGACTAAAATATCAAGGAAAGAATAGCAGAGTGATGCATGTGGTAGAAGTGTATATCTAAACAATATTGTCCAAACTGATGTCATTTTTTGAAAGAAATGGTGCTAAAAACATTAATTGTATGCTTTTGACCTGATTTTAGAGCAAGGAGTTCAACAATAAATCAATTTGAAATTTGAAATACATTTCCAGAATTGTTTTACGGCATTTGTCACTTCTTGGAGACCCATTGCAGGCCCTGTGTTCACCCTTTCGGGTTCAATCCAAAGAAATTAATTTGTGCTGCAGTAATGTTTTCTCATATTTTCGCTCAGGATGCGCTGGTACGATTGGTTTAACGGGAAATCATTGTTCTCTTAAAATGCTTTTATTTACTCACCACAGTCGCTGAATCTCTTTTGAAGTTCATCCCTCTCCTCCTGTGCCTGATCCCGCTGCTTTCTCATGATGTCGTAGCTGGTCTGTAATTTTATTTTTATCAGTTACTTGCTTCATTTTATTATATGGTTGATTTTAATATTTATTCAGATCATTATTACTAGCCTGGAACTGGTCTCTTTCTACGGTCAGGTTTTTGTAACTGGTCTGTAACTGGTTTCTCTCTGTGATAAACATGACACACAGCACCGTGATGGTAGCCAGCAGGACAAGACTCAACAGACCCAGACACACTGCAGTGACTCTGTAACATCCACTCCATGCAGCGTTGGTATCTGAAACCAAAAAACATTCACCAAAAAGTATCAGAGTCAGGATTTTTAACTAAGAGTAACTAGGGCTCCATCACAAAATGCATGTGATAATGCATGTATATACAGTGGAGGAAATAATTATGTGACCCCTCGCTGATTTTGTAAATTTGAAATGAAATGAAAAGTCTCAGAACAGTATCATTTTAATGGTAGGTTTATTTTAACAGTGACAGATAGCACATCAAAAGAAA
>JBBPDC010174651.1:0-16620 GCA_037974485.1 Hemigrammopetersius urotaenia | reverse complement strand
TGTGTGTGTGTGTGTGTGTGTGTGTGTGTGTGTGTGTGTGTGTGTGTGTGTGTGTGTGTGTGTGTGTGTGTCCTTCTTTTTGTCCTGACCTGATAAATGCACTGGGGGTGGGGAATCTTTTCTAAAGGATGTAAAGAAATGCTTTTTCAAACAGTGACTGCAGTTTACTGTCTTTCACAATGTTTGCTGTCTTACTGCATTTAGTGTGTACGAGACATGTTATCGTATTCCACTGTCTTTTGTTTTTTTGTGGTAATAAAGAAATAACTCACCGAAAAGTCACATTTACCCTGTTTTCTCACCTTACATTAAGTGGTGTCAACCAGCTGAGAAAAGCTTATTGTCTGAAATGTACCTCTTTAGATTTTCACTGTTGGTACGAGGCTAATAAACCTAAAGGAAGTTTATATCTCCAGTAGACTTGCTTATGATGAACTGCATTATTGTTCTCTCTAAACATTGTATAAAGTACAGAGCAAATTAAAGATGGCTGCTACTGGTTTTAGCAATGTGACGTATACTATATGGACAAAAGTATTGGGACACAACTCTTAATTATTATTAAGTCAGGTACCCCCTTAGTTCCACTGAAGGGCAGTTTTAATGCTTCAGCTTACCAAGACATTTTGCCATGCATCCAGGTTTGTTGGCACAGTCTGAGAAAGGCCCTTTTCTATTCCAGCATGACTGTACCCCAGTGCAAAAAATAAGGTCCGTATTTTTTGATGTGTTTGGTGATGAGTTTCCAACGCCTTTGAGAATTAACTGGAACAGAGATTGTGATCCCGGCCTTCTTGTCCAACCTCAGAAATGCTCCACAGAATGAATGGGCACACAGAAACTCTAAAATCTTAAAGTAGAGGGAACAGAGAGCTGTTATAGATGCAAAGAAGAGGGGAGGGGCAACTCCATATTAAATTGTATTTTAATGGAATGTCATTCAATGTGGTGGTCAGGCGTCTCAATAGTTTTGTCCATATAGTGTATTCCTGAGATAACAGCAAGTCATGCAGTCCCATGCAGTTGCAGCATGCTAACTAGCAGGGTGTAATCTGCCATTGCTTGTTAGCTACGTTAGCATCATAGTTTCAGTGCTAAATGTTTAGACACCAAACATGTCTTGACTGATCAAATATATTTGGGGTAAGGGGGAGTTTTAAGACAATGTACAGAGCACTTTAAAGCTGCAGACAAATAAAACATTTGGTTATATATTGTGTGAACACCTTACAAAAGACTTGTGTTGTCTTGCGTTGTTTCTGTTATTGTTCTTTGTATTGTTCTGGAGTAAAGTTGTGTTCTGTGTGCATGGTTGTAATGACAAACACCAACTTGACTTGACTAATAGACTGCTTTCTGTGTAGGAGCTCATAAAGAGCCTGACTCGCCCATCAGCTCAGATCTGGCACCAGTGGAGGAAAAGCCCAGAGACCAGCGCTACGCCAGTGGGCAGTTTTTCTTTGAGTACTTAGTGGTGGTCAGCCTGAAGAAGGGCAAGAGTGGAGATTATGAACCACAGATCTCCTACCAGTTCCCCAAGGTGAGACATACACTTTGAATTGCTGAAGAGTATAGCTGGTGGCCTTGTGGTTAGGGTATCCCAGTCGTGGGTTTGGCTCCCAGGACTGCTGGTGGTCCAGATCTAGTGTCACTTGTTGTCTATGGAGCTTGCAAATTCCAGTGTGAGACATCCCAGCTGGCTAAATGGTTTGTTGCATCATAACCAGTGATACAAATAAAAGTTTGTGAAAGTGTCTGGAAGAACAGAGGACTTCTGAAGCTGTTTTCTATTCATAGGTCCTGATTACAGAAAGAATCAGTAGCCCAAATAGCAAACATGTGCCATCGAAATCCTGTTAAATGATACACTTAGAGACATTATGAGAGATATGATGTTGATGCCAAAGCATTCGAGTTTGTTTGCATAAATGATAAGCCAGCAGCGTATCTACTAGCAGAAACAAGGGTCTTTTGGAACAAAGTTATTCAGAGTGGTTTGATGTGAAATGGCACAGTATAGCTCATGTCCGCTGATTTAAAAAAAAAAAAAAATTATACACTATTCGGACAAAAACAGGGACTTTAATAAGATTGCATTGAAATAGATAAACTTCAATATGGAGTTGTTCCCCCCTTTGCAACTATAACAGCTCCCACTCTTCTTGGAAGGCTTTCAACAAGGTTTTGGAGTTTCTGTGGGAATTTGCACCCATTCATTCCGAGCATTTATGAGTTCTGGCACTGATGTTGGGCGAGAAGGTCTGGCTTTCAATCTCTGTTCCAGTTCATCCAAAAGGTGTTGCATGGGGTTGAGGTCATTGCTCTGTGTGAGCCAGTCAAGTTCTTCCACGCTGAACTCGCCCAGCCATTGCTTTGTGCTGGAATAGAAAAGGTTCTTCCCCAAACTGTGTCCGCAAAGTTGGAACAATTGGGCAATTGTTCTTTGAATTGGTCTGTAGCCCTGATAGTCATGTATTATTATGTATCATGTATTATGTATCATTATAAACACGCTTTCACTTTTTCATTCGCTCTGTCTCACACTCTTTCAACTCTCCCTTTTGTGTCTTTTCTCTCTCATTTTCTTTTTCTCACATATGCTCCAGGTTACCCATAGCCCTGTATGGTTTCAAGTATTCTTTTTACACTCTTTGCAGATACACCTGTTCAATCCTGCCCATTACTGCTTAAGATAAGAAGTGCTGCAATCAGTGCATGTTTAAATATACAGGCTTAGTCTTAGCTGTCTTAGTCATAACAGTGCTTTTATCAGTCTTAAAGACACACTAACAAAACCACCAATTGTTTCAGTATAATGTGAGGCTGGAAATGGAAAGTGCCATGTGAAGTTGTAACTGTTCTTGGTGCATAAAACCACACAATTGGTGAATCTCAAGTGAAAAACAAAAGAAAATGTCTGCCTCGTGTCCATTGACCCCCAGGATAGGTTCAGGGTATCTGCAACCCTTGTGAGAACTAAGTGGGTACAGAAAGAAAGTCAGTGAGGTGCGCAGGGGGCAGGGTCGCTAGGACTAAGAAACAATGCCCTAACCTTTCATCAATGATCAGTTTCTGACCACAGAGTCTCTCTTCGCTACTCTTTCATTCTTGCCGAGACACTTTGGAGAGCGAAGCCTAAAAAACCTAGAACCACTTGTTCCAGCACCACACACACTATCAGATTACTACCACGTCAGCACCTGCCAGCCTGCTACCCAAACTTATATGGTAAGCTTTGCGGCTGAAATGTTTTGCGGCTCCTGTGTATTAGCAACCAAAACGTATCTGCGGTCTGTGCTCAGCACCTCTCAGGTTTTGCCGTTACAGATGATGTAGAAACGTATCATTGTGAAACTCAGTTTCCTGAAAAAGAAGGTGCTAGGCTACAGTTTCATCATCATGTTTTATTTGACTTTCACCTTATTTAAAGCATGAAGCAAATGAATGCATAAATCAAGTATCACAGTTTGCATGGTCTTCTACTGAAATATTTATTCATATTTGTATTTATCATTGTACACGGACATGGACATTTATTAATAGCAGTTATGATCAGTGTCTTTTGCAAAGCTTATGCATGTCACCCAGTTCGGTTCAGGATAGCTTTATTGCCAAATTGTTATTATATTATTTGACATCATACACATTTCACTGAATTGAACATTTTTTTCAACATTATACACATTCAGCGGAAGAATATGTATTGGACACATAACGGTGTTCTAATGCCAGGTTTCTCAACCACTGGGCCGTGAAGGCTTTTGATTGGGCCGCGAGTATAAAACGAAGAGAGGCCATTGGTTGATGCGGTTATTGATTTATAATTCTGTGGTAAAAATAAGGATTTCTCCAAATAAATGGCATCTCTGCTTGCACTAAATGGTACTAAAAGCCATATAGAACATACATTTTTTATTCTTTTGAGCTCGAATTCTGAACATAAGTTGACAAGAGCTATGGCTGTGGGCTTTCAATGACAAAACACGGCTGAATTCAAAGTTTGACACAAGAATAATATCAAATCCAGTATTCCATTCTGTGTTGCTATTTGAAAATAAGTTTACATTTTACTTCTCTGTCACATGAAACTGCAGAGTCTTAGCTTTGAAATGAGTCCAATAATAACTTTGTTTGATGGAATTGTGATGTTTTAAAGTAGTGTAGTGTAAATTCCAAGATGGCCACCAAAATAGGGGTGAAAGCTAACAGTGGGTCTTGGCAACGTGCTGTGATTGATAGATGGGCCTTAATGCTGAAAAGGTCGAGAACCATTGTTCGAATGAGTTCTGCATCTCTGTGTTTTATCTTGCATGCAGTCTGAATAAATCATAAACATTACAGATACCTTGTGACAGCATTACAGTACGGACATATGTCTGTAAAACAAATCTTATCTGAATAGCACTTATTTCAGTAACTCCAAGAACAGGAATGGCAATAACATCAATAACACAGGTCAACAGGTCAAAATCATCAGAGATAAGTTTGTGGGTTTCGTAGTTGTTACGGTCGCCACGCCTTCTCCTCCCAGACACCGTCCTGTCTCTCCTGAATATTGAGCCTGTCTGTCTGTCCCTGCCTGTGTCCCCTTCCTTTCCTCGCTCCCTTCCCCTTTGCCCCTTCTTCCCGAGTGTGTCTCTCTACTCCGTTCGTGCCACAGCCCTTCTCATCCGCCTCACCCGTGTCTCGTTGTCCCTGATTCCCCACACACCTGTTGCTCCTCTCCGGTCCTCATATAAGCCCAGTCCGTTCCCGAGTCTAGTCATTCCTGTATTCGCTCTCCTTGTGTGTGTGTATGTTGATCCTGTCTTTTTTGATGTGCCCCTTAACGGTGTTGTTTTGTTTTGCAGACCCGTGCTCCGTATTGACTGTAATATAGCTCCTCGAGCTCTCATCTGCCTTCGTGCAGCTCTGCCCTGGTTTCCTGTCTGCCTGCGAGCAGCCTCTACCTGATTTCCCCAGCCTGCCTGCGTGCTGCTCCCTTTCTGTTTGTTTTTGCCCGGAGCACGGGTCTTGCCTTGGTTTGGTTATTTCACTTTTGTTTCGTTTGTTTACATTAAAGTCCCCTGTTTTCCCATTTAATGTGTGTCCTCTCCCCTCTTCTCCCACACCACACGCTGACAGTAGTGTTTTTCATGTTGATTTCAAATCTGGGTTTAGTTTCCTTACTTGATTGGTGCCTGCGATTTAATAAACACTGCATGTAAGTCTATTGTAAATCTAATATTACTCATCATTCAGAAACTTGATGTGACTGAAAAAAACTGAAAGCAGATCTGAAATCAGCATGAAAACTTGGTTTAGAAAAGTGTGTTGTGGTTTCGGACGACTACAAAAAACATTTTGTTGACCTGTGTAATTTTTTCGTCTGTGTGTTTCACAGAGAGATATCATGGTACGTTTTCAAAAGGAGGAAGAGGAGAAGACACTGAAGGCTATCACTCTGTTCTGCTTCCCAGAAGGCATTAACTGGGCTCCGCTGACAGAGTATCGTAGGTACAAACAGGACTATTATATAAAACACACCTGATACACCTGTCCTCAGGTAAATGCAGAACTGGTGGTATTTTCAACCCCTTTATTTCCATACACAGTGAGACGTTCTCCTTCGTTCTGACAGAAATCGATGGAAGTAGACGAAATGGTTACTGCCGGAGGCTACTGGTAATTATAAACTGGGTCACTCCAACAGCATTCATTGTTATACACTTATATTTCCTCCTGTTCCTGGCATAAAACATGATCTAAGGGCTTAATTTCTCTTTAAATTTGATACTATCTTTCTTCCCTTTCTCCCTGTCTCAGCCCCATGGAAATGGTGCTCGTCCACCAGAAGCGTACTGTATCATCAGCAAGGTGGCCTGCTTTGGACTCTTCTCCAAGGTAATCTGTTCTTCAAGTGTCTGAACCCAGCACTGGTCTCCAAAAATCCAGCATTCTCTACCAAGCACCATCAATCGCCACAAACCACTAACATTCTCTACACTAACATATATACCAGTATTCTCCACCAGACACCATCATTTCACAATGAACACAATAAATAACTACCCAATGCCAGCATTCTCTGCTAAACACCAGCATTCTCCAACAAACACTGCCATTCTCTACGGCTGACCCAATGACCACAAAGTCGCAGGTTCAAACCGCCCTTTCTACCACTGTGTTCTAGAGCAAGACACTGAACCCTCAGTTGCTGTAACGAATGATTGTAAGTTTCTGGAATACCACTATCTTCCACATTTTAGAGTTTCCCCTGCTCCCAACATACTGATGCAACTGATGAGATCATTAACAAGCATTTTCTTGTTATTACCCAGCTGTGTAGAAAAACAGAACACCACAACAGAGCAATAGAACTCTAGGTCTATGACTGAGAACCACTGTGTTACAAACCAGGCAGCTGGTAGCCTAGTGGTTAGGGCATTCGCCCTGTGATCAGGTTCACTTCCCAAGACCACTAGGCACCTCTGAGTTACCCTTAGCAAGGTGCCGTCCCCACACACTGCTCCCCAGGCGCTGTGTTCCTGGCTGCCCACTGCTTCACTTGGTGAATGGGTTAAATGCAGCGCTGTGGTCTGAATTGTCACTTTCACCCTGAAAGATCTACATTCTGTTCCCCAACACACACAATAATTCTCCTCTAAACACCAACATTCTGTCACATCCACCAACATTCTTCAATTAACACAATCATTCTGTACCAAAATACCAATCAATTCATCAGCATTCTTCAACAAATGCTGACACTCTGTTTAACACTATTGTTTTCCACCAAACACCAACATTCCTATTGTAGATTGCCCATCGATCTCTCACAGTTTCAGCTCAACATTTGGGTTTGATAGAGTTGGCTGGAAAAGACTGGTCAGTGTTCTCTAGACTAGTACTTGATTAAAAATGTTTTAATTCTTATATACCTACAGAGAGAGAGGACAGATATTTACATGCTGTCATTCCTTATTAAACCCGCAATAGGCCAGGTCTTACTCCCTGCTGCTAGTGTTTGATTTACTTGTGCTGAGATTGACCTTTGTCCTCTTTCTGTATGTTCTGTTAATGCTTGCCAAATACTGCCAAAAGCCCTTTGTCATTACAAAGCAGCCCACAACATTCTAGCATTCTCATGCTTTTGGTCTGATAATGAGCATAGCATCATTTTACACATAATAAATTTCCGCCAACTTTTCTACATCATTTAATGGTTTAGATATTTCTCAAAACTGAGGAAACAGCTGCCACTGTCATGCAGCCCTTGCCAACACCAGGCCTCTCAAGTATCTTAAACAGCAATGTTCAAAATGAGCGTTTAATGAGTTTACATTAGAAAAGGATCAAATCCTTATTGAGGCAAAAGCTTCCTTCAAACAAAGGAAAACAGGGTGATGCAAATTTAGAGTGTTGAAGTTAAATTTACTGAAGGCACATAGCTGTATTATCACTAAACGTTGCTGTTCGGTTCAGATCTTTGACGAAGTGGAGAAGCGGAGGCAGAAGTCCATGGCCATGATCTACCCCTTCATGCAGAGTCTGCGAGAAGCTCCTTTTCCTGCACCAGGAAACACAGTCAACATCAAAAGCTTCATCCCTGAATCTGGCACTGAGGTAACATCTGATAACAATCAGTTATCTCTGATTTGGAAAGACCTGGGTGATGGCTAGATGACTGAGTCAAAGCATCTCTAAAACCGCAGGTCTAATGGGGTGCTTCTGGCATTGGGTGATTAGTACCTACCAAATGATGCCACTGACTGTTCATTTGCTGCCTAATATGTCCCAGCCCTTAACACGTGCCATTTTATCAAGATAATTTGTATATACACTATATAGACAGAAGTATTGGGACATCTGACTATTACACCAACAGGGACTTTCATGACAGATACATAGACTGTAATATGGGGTGGGGGTAGCTCAGTGGGTGGGATACTTGCCTCTGGACCAAGAGATCATGGGTTCGAATCCTACCTTCAGCACACCACCACTGGGTCCCTGAGCAAGACCCTTATCTCCAAGTTGCTCCAGGGCGACTGTGAGACTGCCCTGTAGTTAGGGAATTTGTGCCCATTCATTCTGTAGAGCATTTGTGAGGTCAGACACTGATGTTGGATGAGAAAGCCTGGCCCACAATCCCCTGCCAGTTCGTCCCAAAGGTGTTGGATAGGGTTGAGGTCAGGGCTCTGTTTGGCCAGTCAAGTTCTTCCACACTGAATTCACCATGTCTTGCACATTGCTTTGTGAACTTGGACACAGTCGTGCTGGAACAGAAAAAGTTCTTCCCCAAACTGTATCCACAAAGTTGGAAGCTTGGCATTGTCCAAAATGTCTGGGTGTACAGAAGCTTGAAGCATGAAGCATTTCTTCCTTCACTGGAAGAAAGGGGCCCAGCCCAAAACCTGAAAAAGAGGTGTTCCAATATTCTTGTCCATATAGTGTAAAGAGAAACTGAGCACAAACTGAACTTCTTAATAATAATAATAATAATAATAATAATAATAATAATCTAAATTACTTGAACAGTTTTTACATGAAGTTTCATTGTGAGTTAAGAAGGTGTTTTTGCTTTGTGTATATAGTATTAGCAGTCACTCTGTGTTCATGTGTGAGCGGTTTGGTTCTCCATGACTGCAGGCCCAAAGTGAAAGCTTAACTGAAAGCCCAAAGGTGTGTCAGGAATACCAGGTGTAATCCTTAACACATACAGGCAAGGACACGCCACACACACACACACACACACACACACACACACACACACACACACACACACATTCGCTGATGCAAAAAACCAGAGCTTTGTTGGCTGAGGAAAGCTGTAGGAGAAAATAGATGAGTGGCTGTATGGAGGCGTGTCCTGTTCTGTCCAAACTTGACTCTTGTACAGCTTCAGGTGTTTTATCCTGCTTCAGCGTTTCCACTCAGCTAGCAACATTCTTCTCAGGAACAAAAACCCAGACCCAGAGTAAACACTTTAAAGAAGTAACCTTCAGATCCTAATCTGGAGAACTCAAGCTTTCATGATCTCTATTTCTGTGCTATATAATATGTGAAATAATACATTCAATTAACAATATATGTAGGAGATATTTCACACCCTGGCAGGTTAGTGGAAGAAAACGGTCATTTCTGGGCACAAATGGGCGATAGATAGATAGATGCATAGATGTACAGACATAGATAGACACATACAATCATCCATACTTTATTGATTGTGAAGGAAATTCAAGTTGCTATAGAAGCTGCTGTAGCTTACACAGCTGTACTAAATACACATTTGGTTATAGTGATTTTGAAAACTGCAAAATATACAGGGCTGTTCATATATTACACATAAAGAGCAAGATGCTGGGAGAGAAAATGTAAGATTAGAGACTGATTGTAGAGTCTTGGGTTTGTTTGTCCTGTGTATGTCCTCATGCCAAGTGGTTTGCCTTGTTTACCTGCTGTAGAGAATGTTACTCAGCCTTTGAGACCACAACAATGCAGCCGTCTCTTTGTTTTTGATCGTTTTACTGATTGGAGTCGCTCACACTCTATTCAGCACATTCTGCATCTGGACTGAAGTTGCTGTTCTATCTCCTCGTGAGCAAAGCTACATGTAATAGTTATAGATTGTGGTCACTTTGGCCTGTACAACTATAGTTTGGACACAGATGAATGTCCCCACTTTGCTTAGGAAGAACAATTTGATCTGAGACATTCACTTAATTCTTATGACATATTTTTACTGTCATGATTCTACTTAGTATGATTTGTTCTGCTGAGAACCTGAAGAGTGGCCACACTTATGAATGATAAATGGCTGCAAATCGAAGTTGGCTGCAAAAAGTGGAACAAGTTTCTGATGAGTAGATCAAATTTAGATCAAACTAGTGCTTTCCAAGCATGTGCCTCAAAGGAAAGGAAATGACTAAAGGAAATCTTTACAAAATTATTGTAGAATCAAATTCTGGAATTCCATCTGCATTTTTCAACAATTTAACTTTTCAACAATGAAAATCATTGCATTAAATGAGAGGAAATACAAAATAGAAGCATTTCACTTGTGGTCTCAGCATTTTCAGTTTTGGCCCCCACTGTATGTTTGTGCTTTGTTTTTAACCTTTAAAATTAAACGGATATATTAATGCCTGTGTTTTGAATATATTCATTTTTAAATACTTTTTCTACTCATTTTGCGGTTAACCGCCATTTATCAACAATTGCCATTCAACTCCTGTGTAAAATGTGTGGAAGAAAGCAGTTTGATGTGCACTACATGGACAAAAGTATTGGGACAGGGGATTTAATTATTGAATTCAGGTCTTTTACTTCCAATGAAGGACAATCTTAATGCTTCAGACATTCTGGAACCTTTTCTATTCTTGTGTTTGCACTGTATAGAAGGAGGATGGTTGATGTTGACCTGCATGTGTTTGTAGATCATCACTCTGACGCGTCCCACTGACTCATGGCTGGAACACGTGGATTTCCGAGTTCTCTTCAACTGTTTGACGGATGAAGAAGTGGTGCAGGTGTTTGCTGCCACGGTGTTGGAACGCAGAATCGTCTTCATTGCAGAGGAGCTGGGGTAGACATATATGCATTAATACACTCATTTGTTAATACACATACACACACACACACTGCAGTGTTAGTGCGCAGAATCATCTTCATCATAGCAGAAACGGTAAACACACATACATGGGTACATACTCACCGCATGGGTACATACACACTGGATCAACTTTATCCCAGGGGCACTTGGGTGCACACACACTCTGCTACATGAGTGTGCAGAATCACCTTCTCAGCAGAAGAATTCTGATAACGCTGATTCAACACAAGAATTGCATGCCGTGTGTCATAACTGACTAACTCGGCCATAATTTAACTGTCATTTCTTTTTTCTTTCATTTTCCTCTCTCTCACCTACACTCTCTTCTTGTTCTCATTTTCTATCGTCTCTCTTTTGTTCTTTCCTTACCCTTTTTTCTGTCTTGCTTCTCATTCTATACTTTCTTTTTCTCTCTCCCCTCTGTTATTTCTTTTTATCCCTTGCTCTCTCTCACTCTCTCTCTCTCTCTCTTTCTCCCTCTCTCTCCCTCCCTTTTCTTTCATTCAACCACTCTCTCTTTCGTTCTTTCCCCACCTTGCTTTTCCCTCGTTCAGTACGTTATCTCAGGTGATCCATGCCGTCACGGTTCTTCTTCACCCTTTCATCTGGCAGCACACCCTCATCTCCATTGTACCTGAAATCCTCATAGATGTGGTCATGGCTCCCACGCCGTACCTGCTGGGCGTTCAGAAACGCCTTGCTGACGAGGTCATCGACCAGGGCGATGTGAGTAACTCACCATCACAGTAATAGAGGCAGTGCAGTGCTAAAAATGTAACGTAGGTTAGTCTTGATAAGGAATTTAAAAGTGTGTTTCTTAGTGCAGTCCTTAGAACCCAGTTCACATGTTTGCATTATCCCAGGTGAACTGAGCTGGTACAAGTGTACAAGTGTACTGGTGGTCTGGTGATGATCAGAAGGTCATGGGTTTGAATCCCGGGACTGCTAGTGGCACCACTGCGGTGCCCTTGAGCAATATACTGTCCCCAGACACTGCTCTCTGGGCGCCCCCTGTTGGTGGCTGCCCCCTGCTTCACTTGGTGAATGGGTTTAATGCCGAGAAAGAATTTCACTCTGTTCACACTGTGTGCTGTGCCGCTTTACTTTACTTCAAATTAGACTGGATTGAGAAACACTAGGTTGTGAGGAATGCTTTTTTGTGAGGCTATTCTTCAAACTCAACAATCTAGACAAGAAATAACTTCTTTTTTAAGTCTGTTGCGACTGGCTCTCACTGTGGTCATGTTTACATTCTTAACAGCTGCTTGCAGTCGACTTGTCACAGGGAAGAAAAACAACATTTATCAGACAAGTGAGTTTTATTGATTTTATACATGCATACTATTATGATGCAAATCTTAATATTTATGTTAATTGTTTACTTATTCTGTATGTTCTAATGTCCACGTGGAAAAGGCTGATCATATCTGTACCTCTGCTGACATCTGGTGGTCTTTATTCTCTGTTTATACAAAGCAGTTTGTTTTGTGGATCTGCTTGCATTATGATTTATATAAACATTGCATTTTCTGTAATCCTAAAGTGTTTATATTAACACAGCGTTCAGCCGCAGATCCTAAAGGGCCCCGGCACTGTTCCACTTTACTTGTTGGGTAATTGGTTTACATCAAGTGTGTTAAGTCATGAAAACACTGCAGTTTTGTGGCCCTCCAGGACTGTAGCCTAACCTCAATATGCTGTTCTCCAAACAGTTAGGAGACGAGGACAGCATCATTCCCCCCAAACTGAAAGAAGAAATCCTGCAGGCCCTGAAGACCAGAAGTGAAAATGCCAGTAAGTTCTCTAATTTATACCTAGAAAAGACATTTTTGTCTGGAGTTATAACTAACCTTACAGGAGAGGTAAAACCATTCTAGACTTTCAATCTAACATTATATGTCATTTTGGAGCATTTAAATTGCTAGCTCAGTGGAGGTAGCACAGTGGGTAGGACACTTGCCGCCAGACCAAGAGGTCATGGGTTCGAAACCTACCTACAGCATACCACCACTGGGTCCCTGAGCAAGACCCTTAACCCCAAGTTGCTCCAGGGAGACTGTCTCCTGTAGGTAGGGAATGGAAGTCGCTTTGGATAAAAGCGTCTGATAAATGATTAAATTAAGTATATAATAAATTACTTTTTGCTTACATTTTTTTATAGTTCAGTCGTAGAGTTGTATAAATAATAAAACAGCTCTTCACTTACCTACAAACCTATCTACAAATACAAATGTGGGGCAGCTGATGGCCTGGTGGTTAGGAAGTTACCTCTGTGATCGGAAGGCCATGGGTTTGAATCCCTTGAACAATGGGGAGCACACTGTGTTCCTGGCTGCCCACTGCTTCACTTGGTAAACGAGTCAAATACAGAGAACAGTTTTATGTTGTTCACACTGTGTATGGTGTGTTCACGTATAACAAAATGGGCACTTTACACACGTTAAATATGGTCTGGGTTGATTTTACATTTACATTTACATTTACAGCATTTAGCTGACGCTCTTATCCAGAGCGACGTACATCAGTGCTCAAGTCCACAACTGTTTCTTAAACCTGTAAACAGCTTTAATCCACATCAACTATTTAACCGAGATACTGCACCTTTGGTGCACCTATACAACGTCTGTCAAATAATACCTACCCAACACCTACCAAACAATACCAGAACATCATAAGCCATAGAGAAGTCAAGAGAAGAGAAAGTAAGCAGTAGAATACAAGAGGTAATTAGTCGCCGAGGTGAAGAGGTGGGTCTTTAGGCGACGCTTGAAGACAACGAAGGACTCTGCAGATCTGATCGGAAGAGGGAGTTCATTCCACCACTGGGGGGCCGAGACTGAGAAGAGTCTTGACGCATGTTTCCCTCTTCTCTTGAGCAGTGGAGGCTCGAGACGAGCCGTGCTTGAAGCTCTGAGAGGACGAGAAGTGACACGTTGTTTGAGCAATGTTGTTATGTATGGGGGTGCAAGTCCACTTTTAGCCTTGAAAGCAAGCGTTAAGGATTTGAACTTAACACGAGCACCACAGGGAGCCAGTGGAGATTCCTTAGTAAAGGTGTGGTGTGGGTGAACTTAGGAACGTTGAACACTAACCTGGCAGCTGCGTTCTGAATTAGTTGAAGCGGTTTGGTTACCTTCTGTGGATGTCCAGCCAGTGGAGAGTTGCAGTGGTCCAGTTTGGAGATGACCAGGGACTGGACAAGAATCTGTGTAGCTTTTGTGGTGAGGAAGGGTCGGATTCTTCTGTGAGTGGCTTTGGATAAAGGATTTTTTTATTGGCAGCAACAACATTGACTTACAAGGGTTAATCAGAGAGCATCTCCTTTCCTAATGCACTTAGTACTGGCCTCCGGTTCTCACACTGTCCTGTGTTTCCTCGTATTGTGAGCAGCTTTGGATAAAGGTAATGTAAGATAATGTACTGTTATATGACTGTTTTATTTTGTTTCAGCCCTTGAGGAGTTAAATCGTGTAGTTCCTGAAGCGTTCTTGCCATTTTTCGTGAAGACGGTCGGACACTTCGCTAAACACATCGTGAGGAAAGGCCCGCAGCAGCCGGGACAGTTCCAGAAGAGGAATTTCTATAAAGCTCTGGAGTCCAAAAACACTCGCCACTTTGTGAAAAAGTTTGTGGAGTCGCAGATGTTTGATCTGTTCATTCAGGAAGCAGAACAGAGGCCTGCCAATCAGGCTGGTAATGCACATTTTTAATTTATTCCTACAACTGCACAGATATTTTTTCACATTTCTTTGAAGCTCATGTTTTTTCTTTCCTCTCCAGGTTTTTTTGAACAAAAGATCGCTGAATACCAGAAAAAGATGAGGGAAAAGACAAAGAAACACTAGGAATGGACTCCTTAAGGAAGTGCTTTATACATATGTGAAATATATGGTTGGTCCAAAATGAGTAAATCAAATGGGTGTTAAATAATTGTTCAGAAAGTAGATTGTTAGTGTAGATTATTTAAGTTATCTGAGTTTCTTAATTTCATTTTCATTGTAAAATCGGGATTTTCTGTGCATGTATGTTGATGCTTTCTATTGTAGAGAAATTTGACTGTGTGTGAGCTGTATGATCGCATATGAATGACTTATAATGGACTGCAATATTTTAGCTGTAGGATTTTTTTTCATCCTGACCGACAGATTTAAAAGCTGAGCCAGTTTTGAAACTCTTGAATAAATGATCGTATTTTTAAATCACTGGATTCTGTACTTTCAGTCAAACTGAAATACACATCAGATTTGTACAGTCAGGAAGCAGTTAATATGGTAGCGTGCCCAGTTCCCTCCTTTTCCCCAAATGTAGTGAATTAGACATGTTTGGTTGCCAGAGTTTATCTAGTTTTACACTGAACCTACAAGGAACTAACAGGTAATAACATAGTGCTACTGCATAACGTTCACAAAATACACTTGCTTATGTGGTTCTTGATGCTGCGGGACCCATTAACCATAAACATGGATTAAAGTCTAAATTTTTACAGCATTAGCACTACATTTGGGATAACTGTGTACATTTCATTTCTTTTGCTAAACTACTGATTTAATAAAGAGCTGTGCAAAGATTATATTTGCATAACCATGGTAACAGTTTCATACCACCCCTATATTTTCGGTTTCTGATGAGAGTGTGATCTCAAAAGCACTGGGTTTAAAGTTTTTATTCTCTCTTTTTTAAATGTATTTTTAATTGTTACTCGTTTATTTATAACCATGTATCTCTATATTTGTAATGCATTAATATTAATACTTAATACTTAATATTAATACTTAATACTTAATTTAAAAGTTCCTAATTTTGTATATTATGTAGGGCTGTCAACATTTTTCAATTCTAATCTATTACACAAATTCAATGTATTTTCTCTGTTAAACAGCTAAGTGGATACTTTTCAATTTAAAGGATGAACATAGGATGAAGGTTTCTTTATAAATCTGTGTTTAACAGACTTTTTTGTGCATATCACTGAAAAAAGAATACAAAAATTAGGTACAAATTGCAAGAAAAAGTAAGTGAACTCGAATTCTGCATAGATAATTAATATAATGTTAATATCATCTTTATCTAAGCCACAAACACAATCTAAATACAAACACTTGCAATGTTCAGGCTAGAAAAAATAAGTAAATCCTTAAGTTTAATAACGTGTTGCTCCTCCTTTAGCAGCAATCACCTCAAACAAATGTTTCTTGTAGTTGCTAATAAGATTTGCTGAGGATGAATTTTGGACCACTCCTCCTGCAAATGTGTTTCCTTTTCCATGTGTTATGAGATTTCGTAATTGTTCCAATTAAGGCATGGTTCACGCTAACGAATCCATCTTGCCAAAAAAGGTTTCGCCAATAAGGCTTTGTGTGCCTATATTTAGAGGACAAATGTGTTTATCTATAATTGTGACATCAATGAAGATCAAACCACATTTATTAATACGTGTTCTTTGCTTATAAATAATCACTACGTCATTACTAACGTTATTGATAGTGACAGAAGTAATATTATGTATGAGTTCTGTAGACCAATAATGATAACATTTATTTAATATTTCTCAAACTCAAGGTCACTTTACAAAATAGTGCAGATGTAGAACAAACAGAATATTAAAGGCAGTAGCAAAGTTTTAGCAGGGCGACCATAAGAAGGAGAATTACAGTAATCAAGAGGGGAAGTCCATAAAGCATGAAAAAGAGTATCAGCCTCATTGAAGGAAGAGATGGATGGATGTGCGAGATTTTAAGAAGATGGAAAGGTGCATTTTTGATTAAGCAGCTAACGTGGGTGTCTTAATGTCAGAGAGGAGTCAAACAGGACACCGATATTGCGAACAGAGTGAGAAGACAAATCTGAGCAGATGAGCCCAACTGAAAACTGCGCAGATGATGTTGAATTATGCAACCAAGAAGAAGCATGGAAATCATGAAAAGGCAAGGGCCAAGGACAGATCTCTAAGGCAGTGGTCCCCAACCTTTATTTCGTCACGGACCGGTTTAATATCAGAAACTATTTTCACGGCCCGGCCTTTAAGG
>JBBPDC010174616.1:0-16623 GCA_037974485.1 Hemigrammopetersius urotaenia | reverse complement strand
TTGTGTGTGTGTTTGTGTGTGTGTGTGTGTGTGTGTGTGTGTGTGTGTGCCCTGCAGCCATTAATAAAAGTTCCCCAGGTCGAGTCCAGCAACTGGCTTCACCCAGCCTTCTACTCCAAACACTAAATATTTTATGATAGTTTATTGAGGTTCATTGTATTATTTTTCATGTTGGCCATCAAGGTACTCTGCTGTGAGACTCCCTGTTCCGCGTAAGGACCCTGAGTGGTTTTGTTCTGCATCCTAAATACAGCGTAGTCATTTACTTACTTGTTTACTTCCCTCCAGCAGGTAAACAACCCTGGCGCTTCAAATGCCAGCTCGATAAGATTCATGAGAAACGCGAAACACCGCCCACGCTCGCTCTAATTGGTTGGCGGTTTGTTTGTCCTCCCCTTCTGCCTGACCCTTAGCTCCTCCTCCTCCTCCATTGCTGAGCAATGATTGAATATGTCTGACTCTAGGCAGATGATTGAGCGGTGGTGGTCTTTAGCCCCTCCCACCTGCTCGTTAAAATAACTAAAATCAGAGTTCAGCTTTTAAACTTAATATAGTACTTTTGGCCTTTTTTGTTATGATGCACTTGCACTGGTGGTCTTCAGCACCTCCTGCCTGTTCTCAGATTTGACCGTGGTGGTCGCTAGCTTCTCCTCCCTCTCGCGCTGATTGGCCAATGCTGGCCTTTATCTTGGCCTTAATAACACGCGTGCCAGATTCATTGACTACATTCATGCGGGAGAGTTGGGATTTGGGCTTGAGCTTGGAGAAAGTTCCGGAACAGAAACTAAAAGGAGCACAAAAGGAGGAAGAAAAGAAGGGAGGAACCGGGAGGCTGGAGACCGTCCGGGTTGGTTCGCTTCTGCATGGCCCCCAGTGTCTCCATGTCCGGTAGCGCTGCTGAGAGATGCGGGGCGGAGGTGAAGCCTCGGCCGCCGCTGCCCTTCAGCGTGGAGGCGCTAATGGCGGACCGGACCCCCTGCAGATCAGACCGGCCAGAAGTTGGCACCTCCGGGAGCCCCCGGATGGATGCGCTGGTGTCCCCGTTGGCAGTGGGCTCCGCGTTCTCTGTGGGAGGGAAAATGGAAATGGTGAAGGCAGAGAGCCCGGAGCAGCGCTCTTGGATGCAGAGCGCGGGATTCCCCCCCTCACCTCCCAGTAAGTCCTGCTGAGGAACCTGTTCCACACACCTGTCCAACACTACCGCATACTGCCGCGTGTTGCTCTCAGTGTGTATAAGTGTGTATGCACTCGCGTGTGTGCGTGTGCGTTTTCGCTGTGACCGCTGTTGTAAACTGATTTACTTTTACTTTTCTGTCTCAAAGCAGACTGTGTACATAATACACACCCTTGTGTTACAGTGTTAAAGTGTAACAGTGTGTGAAAGTGTGTTCAAATGTTACAATAAGTGTGTTGTTGGTAGTCATTACGTTATATTCAGTTTGACTGGTTTGAACTGAAAAAACACAAACACGATACAAATGATAAAATAAGAGATAAAAGTGAGGACATGGTTTTTGTGTTTGTTCTTTTTAAATGTGTGTGAAGCGGTTTGTCTGACCTAAAATAATGACATACGTGCAATTTAACTTTAACTCAGCTCAAATTAACAGTTTTATATAAACAGTAAAACTTAATTTTTGTTCACACTCAAAAAATAAACCCTCAACAATTCCAATTAATTCGGTTCCATAGGACATAAAGAGGTTTAAAATTGTATGTAATTATTTTAACTTAAAACTAATTTTAACTTATTAAAACACATATTTAAGTATTATTATTACGATTATTGTTATTATTATTATTATTATTATTATTACACAGACAACTTCAGTCACTGTCTGAGAGGAACATAAACTAAATTCATCATATTTACATCAAATTCAAAAATCAGCCTCTGACCTACTGCACCTTTACAGCTTCTGGTTTTATGTAATGGTGGTGTGTGGGCGGGTACTTGGTTTGGGCTCTTGTCTCAGTTGTATCAGTTGGTCATTCAGTCTCAACAGCGCGCGCCGCTGGTTTTAAGATGGCTCATCTTGGCAAATGTAGCTTATTTTTTACTCACATGTAAGCTTTTAATAACACGCTTTAAAATCACTGCTTTGTGTGCGTGTTGGCATTTGTGTAAATGCGCATGAAGTTATCAAAAGAATGACGTAATGAGTCAAAAGCAATTTGACTGTTTTTATTTTGCTTACATAAAAAAACTCCGAAAAACGTGCTGATTGATCTCAGTTGAATGTTTAGAAATTGAAGCGCCACGTGACATTAAACTGAGGGTTATTTTTAGTGTGTGTTTGTTGATGTTTGTATAGCCTAAATGATTCAGTGTTTTGGCCTTTAAACCTTAAACAATTTCCAGTTAAGAGAGTGAATCAAAATTACTGATCTGTTTGGTTAAAAGGTTAAGAATTCAGTCCTGCAGATTTTTTCAAAGAGTGACCCCCACCACACCCTACACACACTGCTGAATATATTTGTGTGTACAAACGCATTTTATGTTGTCTAAGTAATTTTAGTCAGCATACAATGTTACGTTTGTTTACACAGTTTATATTTTATTGGAAGTTTTAATGAAACTCTAAATGTTTAAGGTGACAAAGTTTTCTTACTTTGTAAAATGAATTTGTTTTTTAAAAAGAGTCCTAGCGCAAAAATATTTGCAGCCCTGTAGTCCACTTGACTCAGGTCACCCTGATGACACTTCAAGTCTCCTGAGTTCCAGGTCTGACTCATGGTCAGGAGAACATCTGTCTGATGCAGGTGGACCTCTGGAACTCCACAACAAGCAGTGTGGTCTGATGTGTGTGTGCGCGTGCGCGCGTGTGTATATGTCGCCTATATATGTGTGTTTGTTTTTGTGTGTGTGAGTGCGCGTGCGTTATTTACACACCAATCAATCTTGCTCTCCCACAGGACGCCTCAGCCCGCCCGCTTGCCCCCTGCGCAAGCACAAGACCAACAGGAAGCCTCGCACACCCTTCACCACGTCCCAACTGCTCGCACTGGAACGGAAGTTCAGGCAGAAGCAGTACCTATCCATCGCGGAGCGCGCGGAGTTTTCGAGCTCGCTGAGCCTGACTGAGACGCAGGTGAAGATCTGGTTCCAAAACCGGCGAGCAAAGGCCAAGCGGCTGCAGGAGGCGGAGCTGGAGAAGCTGAAGATGGTCTCCAAGCCGGCGCTGCCGCCCTCCTTCGCCCTCTCCTTCCCGCTCAGCGCGCACGTGTCAGCGTCCTACGGGGGCGCACACCCGTTCCACAGGCACGCCGTACCCGTGTCGCCCGCAGGCCTCTACGCGGCGCAAGTGGGATATAGCATGTACCACCTGGCTTGACGTTTTCACCACTCTGAAGCTCGAGAGACCTGCATGAACCTCACGTGCCAAACCTCAGAGGCCACGCGTCACTGTCATAGCACACACACACACACACACTTTCTCCCAAACAGCACTGACAGTCCCCCCCACACTGTAAAATATTGTACATTTGAAAATATTGCCATTTATATATTTGTTGAATAAATTAACAATAAATTGTTTATTCAATTGTTTCCATGACGCCCAGCGTTCTTATTATTTTAGTATAACTGTGTCTTAATCTCTCTCTCCCTAAAACTAACAATTTCGGTTCTGCTGAAAAGATAAAGAAGTTAAGGTGAGTATTTGAGGTCAACGTTGTTTTAATTTAATCAACAACAACAACAACAACAACAATAATAATGTAGGAGTTATTTTCAAAATACTAATAAACAATGTTTAATTTGTGTTAAATTAAGATTGAAATTTAACTCCGAATTACCATGACTACGAATGACCAATATTATTTACTTTTTAAGTTAATTTGTTGCTAAATAGTTTTAGCGTGCGCTCTCATCCGATATACCGGACTGTGAGGGACCTTAACGCGGGGCAGAGCCGTGCACCGTGTGAAAAAAGCTTTTTTTGGGGGGAGGTCGGGTTTTTTGCTGTAATGTGGTTTTAAAGTAGATCTAACCGAAACTGCAGCTTAAACACGCTTAAGGTCCCCTGCATCAAACACCTGACCTTAAGAGCGAGAATCAAAAGAGCAAAATATTATATGAAAAATCAATGTTTCGTCGACCCCAAACACAAAATGTGAGTCGAGTTTTATATGATTTATAAAATGTTAAATTACAGCATCAGGGAATCTCTGAAGTGTTTTAACTTCAGAGATTCCCGGTGGAGAATCAGGGCTGAAAGATCGAAGAAAAATTCAAAACATTAAAAAAATAGCAACAATTAAAAACTGTAAAAAGGGTCTTAGTCTGAAAACTCTGAAATTTGTAATTATATGAATTACATTCTCGCGTGGTCTACCTGACAGGGTTTACGTTTTCTTTTTAATATTAATTTTTTTTTACCGTAATTTTTCTGCATGACGCCCCATTGCTCTAGCGTGCTGAAGATTCTGGAATCTGAACAGACTGTCGCAGTGACGTTTACATCATGGTTTCTTGCATGCTGAAATACCACGTTTTTGCATGTGCTATCTCGTCTTCATCTACTAATGACAGCACGGGGTCAGGGCCTGATGTTGACCACCAGTGATTGTGGAAGAACCCCCCAACCCCGACCGCTGTATTACTCCCAGAGTCTGAGCGCACCGTGTCCTGGGGCTGGTCGTGGGGGGTGCAGGTGGTGGTGGAGGTTTCGGTAACAGAGCGGAGACACTAATAAAGAGGAATTACAGGCTCGAGACGGCCCTTGAAAGCGGGACTTTTTGGGTTTAAATTGCAGGGAAATAATTGCCATAATGAGGCGCGAGCTGTCGGAGGCTCCAGCGCGGCTGTAGCTGCAGGCGGACCTGCTGCCGCTCCACACACACACACACACACACACACATATAGACGTACACACACGCACACACATACATATATACATACACATCCCAGCACATATACACTTCATCCTGCATTTTGAGCACGGGTATGATCGCAGGAGCCGCGCCACTGTCCAACAGCTTCAGCTGGGAATGTTCAAAGGAACGAAGCCAGTTTGATCTTCGGGTGTGTAGAGAAGAACGAGTGCATTTTTGGGAAGATAACTGGAATTCTACCAGTTTTACAAACAAGTTCTAAACGATTGAAACCAGTTTAAACGCCACTTGCGAATGTTCGGAATAATTTAGCCTGTGCTGAACATTATCTTTACTACAATATTTAAAAAAACAAAATGTCTATTTTTAATTACGTGATTTTGGTCAATTTTGTGTTTAGGTTATTGCTTTTCCAATAATCATATAATAAAACACGAATGACGTATTATTTGTCTGTTTTATTATTATAAGAAATTCGTTTAAAAAACAATATTTTTGAGATATATATTGCTGAACCCTGACAAGAACGAGACCAGTCTGATGAGTTGGGAACGCTGAAAATGAATTAGACCAGTTATTATTTGTCAGCCTAATTAGGTTTGACTGAACCTTCTTCATTCTCCACCTCGATCTGAAGGTGCGTCCGCCTGTTAAACGTTTTTACAAACAATTGAATAAAAACAGCGAATAATGTTAATTTACTTTACTGAATCCGCTAATGTGTACAGAAACGTGTAACAGAGAATACTGCTCTCTTAGCAGAAATAGATAAGGATTCGTGAATTTATTTCATGAATCGGAATCAGAATCAGAAATCTTTATTGATTCCGGAGTTATTTACATCTAAATAAATCCAATAAAATCTCAGAATGAAATACACTGTGATATATACACAAAGGCTGCGGTATAAATACTACCAGTAACTTACAGTTAAGTGAATTACTAACCAATCAGAGGGTGGTTAGGAGTACGTTTTTGCACATAATGAAATGATTCATCACCTATTTACAAAACGTACATGATACATGGTAAGTGTCTGGCACATACATTTTCGGACTATTGGATATTTATTTTTAGTTTATTTAAAAGATGCAGGTTTATTTAGCTGAATTATTAAGCTGAATTCGATTAACTGAAGATTTTGACAAACTTCAGAGGGTTTTGTGGAATCTGTTGAGGAAAAAAAAAAAGCGTTTAATTTCTTGAGTGTCCAAGGTTCTTCAGCACCTCCACCTTGCCCCATGAAGGTAACAAACGGGAAGAAGAGTTGGGTCAGGTCTGCTAGAGCAGGTAAACACAATAAATGTGTCCGTATCTCTGTTGCTCTCGGCGAAGGTCAGAAGAATCCACGTTGCCCCCTTGCGGTCAGTAATCTCTGCACTTTCCACAGAAGGTTAAACCTCTGCAGGTGTGAATCCGCCCAGACAGCCCAGACATCTCAGCACAGGAGTAAAGCTAAAGAGCACCCCGGAGCACGGCAAGATTAAGGTGCAGAACATAACGAAGAGTTATCATACTACCTTCAAATGTGACAAATTGAAAACATTATGAAGACATAATGTTTAGTTTTTTAATACCTGTATTTTTTTCCACTGGCTCTTCAGAAAACCTCCCACAGAAAGGTTCTTATGGGAATCAGAAGTTCAGACAGAGAGAGACAAAAAAGTGTATTTGTTAAGTTAAAGATTATTTATGTGTGCATGTATGCATTTATTTGTTCATTTGTTTGTTTGTTTAAATGGCATAATCAGTTCTGCAGCATTTCTGCTTATATCCTCACACAGTGTTGTGGAACCTGTTGAGAAATAAATGTAATGAAAGTATTTTTTTTTCAGTGTTGTTCAGTCAAATCTATAAAAAAAACTAAGTGAGGATGACATTACTTCCTTCACAGACTCTTCATGGACTCAAACCAACAAGTACTCCACCTTAAGTCTAATGAAACCCTCCGGTGTAAAACTGAATTCTTTTATTTAAATACAAATATGTTATCTATTCCAACCCTGGTTATGATTGGGTGGGTTTTATAGACAGGTGATGAATGTCTTTATAGTATATAATAAAAATATAAATCTACATCTGAGACTTTAATTTTGAAAGTGTGAACCCAAGGACAGCAGACAACCATTCCAGTCCACTCAGGGGTTTAACATCCACCAGTCAGCAGCTTCCCTGCCTTCACCTTTCACCTCATTCTAGAGGTCAGCAGAGTATTACACTGCCAGCTTTGACCCTGGATGCTAACTTGGACTTTATCATTATTGAACGGCATTTTAAGAGTGTTTTTTGAGGACTGAACAATGAATAACATTTGTCACTGTGTTTCGGTTATGTCTCATCCTGCTGGAACATTTGAGTTTCCGAGCCGAGGCTGGAGGTGCGACAGGGTGACTTCAGGAGATATGGGCTCTGTCTTATGTTAAATAATGAGGCAGTGTTGTTTAAAAAATACCATTAAGCCAATAAATATGATAGACAATCGCCCAGTAGCTTCATAAACACCCCAGGAAAATCCCTAAACCCACATTACTGGGACAATGAGTACTTAAAGTAGAGCGCACCCTGTGCTTTAGGTTCAGTTTGGTGTTACACAGTAAATTAACTCAGAACTCTCAAACATTTGGTCCTAAATCACAGTTGCAGGCCTTTAACAAGCTTTCATGTTTTCCTCATTAAATCCATTTGATTCTATTAAACACAAGGGGCAGCTGGTAGCCTAGTGGTTAGGGCAGTCGCCCCAGTGATCAGAAAGTCGCGGGTTCAATTTCAGAGACCGCTAGGCACCTCTGAGGTTCCCTGAGCAAGGTACAGTCCCCACACACTGAGCTTTCAATCGCTTCATTTGATTAGAAACAATTTACACTTATTCAGAGTGGTTCAATACTGTCTTCTGCGCTATTACTGTCACGGTTGAAGGCAGAATGAAGAGTGAATTGTGCCCACTTTGTAGCGCGATGGAAGGACTCATAAGTCGTGCAGTTTAATCTTAGAATGCTCCAGAAGGAGTTAGAGTCCACACCAATATGAACTCGCGTTCTGAACACACACAGGTAAGTATACAAACAAACTCCGAAGAGTTAATGTACTCATGGTACCGGAGAGTTGAGATGAAGCTGGAGGTGATTCGAGTAGAATCTGGTAGAGACACGCGGGCATGAGAGTTGTAACTCTAATGTCTGTGTGAAGAAGACATACTCTGTTTACATACTCTACATGAGTCATTTTCTAGACCTTGTGACTTCACGTGACCCAGTGTGTGTGATGGCACCAGACGGACCCGGAGGGTAGGACACCTGACGACGGTAGTCCTGGATGAGGGTGTTGTCCAGGATGAACCGACCGGGAACCCGAGACCGCTCCTCCTGACCGTAGCCCTCCCAGTCTATGAGGTACTGGGTGCCACGGCGTCGCGAGTCGAGGCTCCACCGGATGGCATACGCAGGACCACCGTCAATCCAAGGCGGAGGAGGAGCAGGTTCCTGGGGAGACAGAGGAGAGAAGAAACTGGGTTTTAAGTGGGAGACATGGATGGATGCGGAGAGAGGCAGGCAGCTGGAGCTGGTAGGTGACAGGGTTAATCCGGTGGGTGATTTTGTAGAGTCCAGCGAAGCATTGAGTCAGCTTCTTGGATTCGGTGTGAAGGTTGATGTGTCGTGTGGAGAGGTAGACCCTGTCACCCACATGGAACAATCGTCCTGATCGGTTGATGGCGGTCCGGGCGATGCTCCGCAGTTGCCGGCACCTGCGGACCAACTATTGGGCAGATGGCACGTCAACCACTGGCTCCTGGTGGTCAAACATCGGAGGTTGGAAGCCATGACAAACGTCGAAAGGACTGAGGCCAGTGGCAGATGAGGTGAGTAGGTTGTGAGACAACAACTGGGTAGTCCGCCCAAATGAGGCAGTCCGCCCAGGAACGCTGATGGTCTGCCACAAAACACCATAGGAAGCGCTCCAGTTGTTGGTTGGTCCGTCTGACCATTAGTCTGAGGGTGGTATCCTGACGAGAGACTAGTGGTGGCTTGGATCAGATGGCAGAAGGCCTTCCAGGTAGATGGTAGGGGCCACAATCGCACAGCCTCCAGCTTCTGAGGATCCATGGCTACTCCCTGGGAGGAGATAACGAAAACAAGGAAGGTAGTGGAGTGCTGGTGAAATGCCCATTTTTCCAACTTACAGAACAGTTGGTGGGCCAGCAACCTCTTTAACACTGCCCTGACATGCTGGGTGTGCTCCTCTAAGTTGTTCGAGTAGATCAAAATGTCGTCAAGGTAGGCGAATACCCATCTACCCAGCATGTCACAGAGGATGTCGGAGATGAATTGTTGGAAAGCAAGGGGGCTATTGCATAATCTGAAGGGCATGACGAGGGTCTTGTAGTGGCCGGTGGGGGTTATGAAGGCCGTCTTCCACTCATTTCCCTCTATGATGCAGAAAGAGAGTCCAGGGCGGTGTTAATGAGTGGAAGCGGATGACGATTCTTGATGGTAATGTCATTCAGCCCCCGATAGTCGACAGAGGGACGGAGGCCCTGTCTTTCTTTTTTACGAAGAAGAACCCCGCGGCCGCGTTTGATTTGGAGGGGTGGAGGGTACCCTGACGGAGCCCCTCAGAGATGTATTCATCCATCGCCCGCTGTTCTTCTTTGGTGAGTGAGTAAAGGTGGCAGCGGGGCGGTACCGAACCTGGCAGGAGCTCGATCGCCAGATCGTAGGTTCGATGAGGTGGCAGCTTGGTTGCTTCGTTCTTGCTAAAAGCTCGATGTCGGAGGCCTCAGACTCCCCAGAGCACGTCCCAGCCGGCGTCGTTATGCAGAGTTCACTGCAGGTCGGTCCCCACTGAAGAATCTTCTGGCGTGACCATGAGATGATGGGGTCGTGACGTGTCAGCCAGGGTGACCCAAGGAGGCGATGTGGTGACGATAGTTGGGTGTCAAAAAATTGGAGTGATTCGGTGTGCTGTTTGATGATCATAGTGACAGGTTCCGTGTGCAGGTGAATAGGGCTGGTGGACAGGGGACGACCGTCAACGGCTGTGATTTTTACCGGCTGGGATAACACCTCAGTGTTGAGACCCAACTGGGAGGCATAAGTACGATCAATTAAGTTACCAGCCACCCTCGAGTCAACAAAGGCAGAGGTTCTGATCAGTTTGTGTCCCAGTTGGAGCCTCACCTGAACGACAAGCCGGGAAATGGTTAATGGGCAGGAGGTGTGAGCCGTCGGACCAAGTGAATTCCTCCCCCTCTTCACTTGGTCTGCCCATTTCCCGGCCGAAGAGGGCAGATGGCGCGATGGTGGTCGGGGGAGGCGCAATAGGCACAGAGGCCTTAGCGGAACCGTCTCTCCTTCTCCGTTGCCGTCAGGGAGGTGCGCCCTAACTGCATGGGTTCCCCGGATAAGTGGGCCTCTGAGGCGGGTGGTGGAACCCGGTGAGCCAGGGCCGATGGGACGACAAAAGATGGTTCAGCGAGACGGGGCCGTGGACCGGGCTTCGGAGTGGAGGCGAGCTGCAGGTCCACTCGCAGACACATCTGAATCATCCCCTCTAAGGTGATGGGGAGCTCACGGGCCGCTAGCTCGTGCTTGAGACGGGTGTTCAGGCCTTCGTAGTAGGCAGTACGGAGGGCTGCGTCGCTCCATGTCGTCTGGACAGCAAGGGTTCGGAAGATGTATATTGGCTCACCGGGCGGTCTCCTTGGCGAAGGTGGTACAGTCGGGCATCCACCACCACCTCGCTCTCAGGATGTTGGAAGGTGGCTTTCAGTTGTTTCGTGAACTCCAGGTAGGAGTGGGCGGTGTCACTGTCTGATCTTAGCACAGCCGCAGCCCACTCAACTACCTGCCCGGTAAGGAGGGAAGTGACTAAGGCAATTCAGCTCCGGTCTGATGGATAACGTTGCTCCTGAAACTCAAACAATAAGGTTAGTCAAAAAGACCTCGCACTTCCCATTCTTACCGTTCCATTTGTAAAGCGATCTTGGGAAGCGGAGGCGGTGGCTGAGCCACAGGAGGTGGAGAAGCGGCTTGTGGAGCGCTAAAGCCCCCAGCAGACTGCAGTTCCATGGTCTGCCGCAGGGTGGCGATCTCAGCGCGAAGACCAGCGGTCTCCGCACGGAGATTCGCCACACCCTGCTTCAGGGTCCCTATCTCATTCATCTGCTGAGAGACAAGCTCACACAGCTGTTGCTTCTCCTTGAGGCTCTAAGACACAGACATTCTGTCATGGTTGAAGGCAGAATGAAGAGTGAATTGTGCCCACTTTGTAGCGCAATGGAAGGACTCAGACGTGAGAGACACAAGAGAGTAGGTAAGCCACGCAGTTTAATCTCAGAACACTCCAGAAGGAGTTAGAGTCCACACCAATACGAACTCGCGTTCTGAACACACGCACAGTATCGGAGAGTTGAGATGAAGGTGGAGGTGATTCGAGTAGAATCTGGTAGAGACACGCGGGCATGAGAGTTGTAACTCTAATGTCTGTGTGAAGAAGATACACTTACTTCCTGTTTATATACTCTACGTGAGTCATTTCCTAGACCTCGTGACTTCACGTGACCCGGTGTGTATGACAATTACATACGTAAGGTGCATTATTATTAATTCTGGAAGGTTTAAATCGCTTTCACACTTTACTCATTTACATTTACATTTACATTTACATTTACGGCATTGTGCATTATTGTACATTTGGTGAATATTATTAATTCTGGAAGGTTTACACCCCCTTCCCATTTTACCGTTACACTGCTATATGGTCTACTGACTGTATTGTCTCGGATTTAGATTTCATTCACATTACTGTTACATTGCTATACTGTCTGCTTATTGTATTGTTTCTGTCATCCCTTGCCCTTTGTTCAGTGCTGCTGACTGCCACTTGTGCAATAATCATATTTATGGTGCAGTATTAGCCATTCTGGAAGCTTTACATGACATCTGCACTGTGATGTTATATTACATTGCTGATGCACTGTTGTGGTGTCTATTTTTTTGTCTCATCTGTTTTTTTGTGCTGTCTATTTTTTGTCATGGCCGACCATTTGCATGGAGGATACACCCAATGGCACAAGAGAGTTGGTAATCCATGCTTTTTGCTCAGACAACGCGCTCTAATATGGATGTCCCTGGAGAATGCATGCAAGTGGACTACAATTATACTATACATTTGTACTACTCCAATATAATTTCCGTGGTGGTTTTAGCAGAGGCCTTTGACCCCTTCGCAACCACAGACACTGAAAATATACAGTGTAGAGTTATGTACACACAATGAGATCAATACATTTCTCGCTACAGAAGAAACATCAGGAGGAATCAAGACTCAAAAGGTGAACGGATCCTCCTCTGGTTGAGCCGGAGATTATTAACAATAAAAAGCTTTTGTGTACAGACTAAATCACAGCAGAAAAGACTGTCCCTCTATGTCTAACAGAGTATTTATAGTTAAGAATCAGTAGAGGTAGATTGTGAGTCTACTCTTGAGAGAAATAAGGAACACTAATGCAGATCAGTGGGGCAGCAGTTCCCCTCGGAAACAATGGTCAAAAAGTTTTGGAAAGCGAACAGAGAACAGAGTAAGTTCTGCTTAAGTTAACAGGGTAGAATGTATAACTGAAGAATGCAAGATGAGACTCTGGCATACCTTGCTATAGCAGCCAGCAAGAAAGGGCAGAGCTGAGAGTTATTATAAAAATGAGAGAACCCTAAGACCCTTTGCTACAGCACTCCATCATCAACAAACTTGAATAAACATGAGGAGTGGTGGGATGACAGCACCAACATCCCAGTTTGCTAGAATAGCCTCCCAGGTGTACACCCTTAATCTCACAGGGAAAGTTAATCACAGAAATCCTGACTAAACAAGTTTTCACCCTGGACATGTGTCATAATCTAACGTGGTTAGAAGACAGTTATCTAAGCATTCAGTTAGGTTAGCTAAAGCTACTGGACTAGATGGAGTGCCAGTTGGGGTTGATAAATCTGGGAGGTTTCCAATAAAACTGAGAGCTGCGATGGATGTAACTTTATGACTCTCAATGAATATAACAAAAATATGAAAACAATTTCAAAAATAACTAGGAACCAGATTGTTTGGTTTACTGGTTATTTGAGAGTGGTTAAACTATTAGGCAGCTAGCAGACTGTTGGTTTAGCCAGTCTGTCTGCTGCCTGGCCTTGGCGCTGGTTTGTCAGCAGTGACTATCTGAGTTGCTAGTTATCAGGTTATTCTGCAATGTCAGCTAGCTATCAGGCTATTCTGCAGGAAATGACAGCAGCACAATCACAAGTCAAGTGACCAGTTCTGCCCTCATACATGAACAAATAAAAAAACAAAAAACAAATTGTTTTCAGAGCATTAGGTTAAGTCAAGTCAAATAGGCCTTATTGTTATCTCAATCATATACACACAGTACACAGTGCAGACAAGACAAAAAGTGTTCAAGAAAAAACACAAGAGCAACAATACAACTAGACAAGACAACATTTGGTGCAGCTGACAATAGCTACAGTCTATATACAGTATTTTTTTTACAGCTAATGTATTGAATAAGCAGAGAGTTGTGTGCAAAAAGCAAAACAATTACAGGTTACTGCTTCACACTTCAGTGAGTTAACCACTACGGCCACTAGGAGGCATGTAGAAGAGGTTAATACACACATGCCCGCAGCTTCGCTTATAATGAATTACTTTTGACTCGCTAGCTCTTGTCAGAATGAATCAATCATACAACTTTAAGAATGTAATTTTACCTTTCATCGCATAGTGGCAACACCATTCTAACCTCTGGAGTTATCTGTTCCTTGATCAGTCTGAAATTGAGTGTTTTGAACGGTAACATCTTAAAGCACACTGATGAACTTGGACTTATGGCATTTATTTTACTCTTGAATAAGATTTGGATATAACCAGGGCTCCCAAGTCTCACACATTGAACGCATTTCAGCAGGTCTGAAATATGTTTCACCTACAAGCACGCGTTATTAAACTCATGGAAATGTGTTTGATAATTCTATATATGTATATTTTCATCTAACTTTTGTATTTTAAAAATTGTCAGAAGGAACTATTTGCCCCCGGGCATCTTCATTTTGTCAAATTTGGCCCTCTTTACAAAACGTTTGGACACCCCTGGGTAAACAGAAGGATGTCTTTAATCTTGATCCTCAGTATAGCTCTGGGGTTTTTTCAGTATTAAAATTTTGAAACCTGAAGGGCTCCCTGAAAACAGCGTGATTTTATTGAATCATTATTGCTGTATGTCGCTGTAATCACTGATATTATTGTGTTGCCCTACTCTTAATCTACCCAAAAATCAATTAATCTTGACACAACCTTGGAGAAACTGCAGGAGAAACATTACCCTCTGTTGGAGGAGACTGCGAATGGTCAGAAAAAAGTCACATGGTCATGCTGGAGCTCCACCACTGTAGGGCGCTCTGGCATCATATATTCAGTCCGGTGAGCTTTCTGTCTCGTTAAACTGATTCTGAAACACATTAGTGGTTTGAATTGTTGTGCGTTATTTCACAGAGCTATAAGTCAATATAACAGAATTATTATGAATTAATATATAAAGTAAACACATGTTTGGCAAGCAATCTGGTAACTAGCAGCTTTAAGTCAAGTACAAGTGTGTAAAATCAGTCTTGGAAAACTGGATCTGCCGTGTTTAACTGTACTAATGTACTTCAGTTCATGGGTCTAGAAAACAGTGAGTCACATGCGGTCAGAAACAATGTCAGTGAGATTACTTTACTGGTGATTACACCTTCACACCTTCTCAGGAGAGCAGGCCTTCAGTTACACCTTAAATGGCCTCAGACTGGAAAGGCTGCACCATTTAAGGTGGAACAGAAAGCTATGTAAACTGGTACAGCTGGTGTGAAAGACTGTGTGAACCCCTCTGAAACTCAACTTGTGGGGCCCAGTAAGGGGTTACAGGAAAACACACACACACACACACACAATATCTGGTTCTCTAAACAAAGCACTGTTTGTGCTCTGAACTCCATTTCACTTTTAATCTCCAAAATCATCTCGGCCTGACCGCGTCCTAAAGAGTCTGGACAGAGAGAACTTCTGCAGTGATACTATCACCATTTCTCTCTCTTTCTGTCTGCCTCTCCCATTCTCCCTCTCCTCTCTCTTAGATGTAGGTGGTTGCTCGAGTTTTGCTATGGTATCTCAGGTAGCTGCTTGGGGTCACTGGGTGGTTCCAGGTGCTTCCTAGGGTGTGGCTAGGTGGTTGCTATGGTATCCCAAGTGATTGATAGGGTGTTGCTAGTGTAGTTGTATTGCGGTGATAAAACTTGTTGTGAATAAACATTTGGCCATGTAGTTCCACCTTCCCGTCTTATAGTGGAGTAAATGGGAGTAAAACCTGCTTTGTGGAAACTGTACATCCTTTTTAAAACAGAGTGTATGAAATTCCAACAGACTAAGCCCTCCAGAGTTGGTTTGGTATTGATATTTAGTAAACTGTGTAACATAACTGGCAAACAGACAAACACATCAAAACAGCTGGTGAACGACGGCATATGACAAATGCGGTTGTGAGCAATTCCTTTTGACTGACAGTGTCAACCCAAAACGGTCTAAATTTGGAAGCTAAGACTCAAATGTTGTACATGATAATTTATAAAACAACCAAATTCTCTTTTGGATCTTGTAATTGATTGTAAAATCTGATTATCTGACACAGATAAAGACCAGTGCATTGAGATAAATAGCATTTTAAGATCAAAGGAAGGCTCTTTCTCAAAAGCTAAATTTTAGAAGTGTGAGCTCCGTTATGTCTAGTAGACACAGAAGAGATCTTATTTTCCTTTCCTTTAGGAATCATCATAATGCTGGATGTTATCAGTACCGACCAGGTTTTGGTGACAGGAACCTTGACAGTGTCTCATCCCATCCCATGGCCTCGTCCTGCACGCTATTAGCAGCTGCAGCACCAATAGATCTTTTCCAAATGGCACAAGCCTTACTTCCAAAATCCCAAAACACAAATTAGAAACAGTGCTTTCCCATTACAGCAGGTTTAACTGAAACTGTGAGGTCTAACTGTGCTTTGTGACTTCAGGGATTCTAGGGAGCTTTACAGAAAACTCTCAGATGCTTATAAGAATGTTGTTGTTCTCAAAAAGTCCCAAAAAAGAATGTCTGTACCTGCTGACCCATCTTCTAGTCCAGTAGACTGAGATTCTTTGTCTCACTCATAGGACAGAAGAATCATTTCATCTTTACTTTACTTCTTTAAGATATAAAAGAAACAAAAAGGCAATTTTAGATTTTATTAGAATATTAGAATATTAGAATATCAGATTTGCTACTATTTTATCATGTTCAGTATTCCATATGAACACCTGGAGACACATGGAGCTTTAAAGGGGGTCGATGCACTACCACTATAAAGAAATCAGAGTCTCAACAATGAACCATTTCACACCAAACCCACTCTATGATAGAATTTGAGAATATTAATGGTCTTCCCCTTTAAGACACTTGACAAAATCCAGATGAGTATACTGGAAGCTTTGGGGGAAAGTCAGCTCTGTTTCTCAACAGGAAATGGACGATTTATTTTTTATTTGAAATGTTCCTAATTGTTTTCCAAAATCTTGACATTTTTGTGGAATCTCTCCTGATGCACAAACACCTGAACAGACTCTTCAGCAGCACCCACTGAGTTCAGAACAGAGCCAGCACATCTGTATTTGTGTGTGTGTGTGTGTGTGTGTGTGTGTGTGTGTGTGTGTGTGTGTGTGTGTGTGTGTGTGTGTGTGT
>JBBPDC010174591.1:0-16623 GCA_037974485.1 Hemigrammopetersius urotaenia | reverse complement strand
TCTACCGGAATCAAATTCCTTGTATGTGCTCGCTCACATACTTGGCCAATAAACGCGATTCTGATTCTGATTCTGATAAGGAAGGTAAAAGAGAAGCCAACAGGATGGCACCTTAAGCTTGCAATGAGTGGTCTTGAGGCGGCTGCACAGGATACAGAATCAAAATAAATATTCAATAAATAAATAGATAAATATATAAATAAATAGACCCTTTTCCTCCTTCTCCTTGCGTTTTCTCTCTGCCTCCTCCTCCAGCTTCTTTGCCGCCACTGGTGAGAGAAAGGCACTGATCTATACAAGAAGCTTCTATAGTCTGAAACATCATCTTTGATCTTTCAAAGGGGTTTTTCAAACAGTGAAAACGTACAGTCAGAGTAATCATACTCCTCATACCAGGGGGCTACAAATGGTGGTGCTGTGGTCTCCTCTACACACACATACATAAAAAAGAACACAGAAAATTAGCCAAGAGAAAGAACAAACAACTCATAACATTTTTTTTCCTGTAAGCTATAATCTACTACATCCAGCTCAAATGCTTTGACTCTAATTTGCCAGCGGCAACAGTTTCATTGCCCCTCTTGTTTACGTCTTAAAAGGCCGTCCATAAAAGCTTGTGGGTTCCCCCTCTTCGTACAAGAGCCTTCTCGGCCCACGCCAACCCATTAGGCCAAATTAGCCTGAGATTACCTGGGATGGGTAAGTATATGCTTGGATCTTCTGTGGTGGTGGCCTCCTTGCGTCTAGGGAGGAGGTCAGGCTCTGGCACTTCATCTATCAGATGAAAGAGTTAAAAAGGTCAAAGAGTTCAATGGTGTTGTCAAGGTGCTCATACTTCTAATTTGCTTCTCATACTTCTAATTCGTTTCCAACATACGTCTGGCGTCCCAGTGTTCAGGATTAAGCTCTTTCGGGATTATGGTTGTGGAAGGTGGTGTTGGTTTTGTTTCCATGAAGACGTCTAAAAAAGAGAAGAAAAGAAGAAGACGAAGGGGAAATGGCTAGTAAGAGGGCCTCAACAAGAATAGACCTTGGAACATCTTGAAAGCAGCGAGGCGGAAGTCATAAAAAAAGGGTTGGTTTGTTTATGTACATTTCTCTTGCATTTCAGTTCAACAAAAGGTTTCAGCATCTAATGGTGACCATGTGTTAGAATGAACCTTGAGTTCTGACACACTTCAGACATGGCCGTAATTGTGCTTTGTTACTGCAAACCTCTGGGGGGATGTCATAGAAGAACCTCCTCAGTGGCTTCTCATTTTATGAATGTAATTAGGATTTGTGGAAAGTGATGTAAAGTGAAAACTATTCTCTGAGCTGCATTAGCTGGACATGAATTACAGCGATTCCATCATGGGTAAGGGTGCTATCATATACACTATATATATAACAATATATGCTACAAACAACTCTTCTGTAAAAAGAGAAAACATGTTAATAGTGTGTTCTTTTTGCCAAAATGTCATGGACTGCTGAAGGAAGACTGTATCATGAACTTTTAAACTTTTTGTCATATACTCCTGAGACCCAGAAAAATAAAAGCTTACAATTTTTGGATTTTTTGCATTCAATAATTGCCACAACATTTATTTTGTCATAAATATTTTTTTTGTTTTGTTTCTTAAATAAAGCTGTGAAACTCTTGTCCTGTACAAAATTGCATTGCTGGGTCTCAGGAGGATATAATGATTAGCTTAATAAAGCAGTGTTTATTACAAAATCTTGGACTTTGATTGGCCTACTAAATTACCACTGCAGCAACAGTGTTCATTTCCATGAGCAATTTGATGTGATTTTCTGATGTCGTTCAGTCCCCACAATGAGCCTGAACCTCAAACAGCTGTTGTGCTTTAAACAGGAAGAAAATCCTGTCTCCTGCACCCAAACAGTGCTTAATACAGTTGATCAGCCACATGCACTCAGTTCCATAACAGAACATTTTAACACAACATATAGGAAATAAGGCAATAGAAGGTAAGTATCCATTTGAGTTTTAGATCATTGACTAATGAACTAAACCATGCACTTCAGAAGCAGGATTGAAGTGCCTTTCTCTTTACACTTGTATTGCAGTTTTTCAGTGAATCATCCAGTAAGTACTTTAGTACAAAGTCTCTGAAATTAATGGCGGAGCCATTTAGCCTGTTTGCTGTTAGGAAAATACATGGTAAATCTCTCAGCTTGAACAAAACCATGTTTTTACTTCATCGGTAGTCAAAGGTTATTTCATTCACAGCAAAGTGGTTTTGAAAGTGACCACTCTGTCATACGTGAACACACCACAGCACACAGTGTGAACAGCACGAAATACTTCCTCTGCATTTAACCCATTCACCAAGTGAAGCAGGGGCAGCAGGAACACGGCGCCCGGGGAGCAGTGTGTGGGGACGGTACCTTGCTCAGGGTACCTCAGAGGTGCTTAGCGGTCTTGGAAATCGTAGGCCCTAACCACTAGGCTACCAGCCACCTCTAACTTTCTGCATTAAGTTTCTGAGTGTTTTCTGTTTTTTTTATAACATCTTCGACTGCTCAGCCAGTCAGATTTTAGGACCAGAACAGTCCATTTTAGAGCATTTTTTAATTTCTTAAAACTACTTTTAAAAATCCCTTGAGGCTTGCTAATCAGTTCCAGGGCACTTGAATCTTGAATTGTTGTTATTAAAACCTCCAAACGTTTCATACTAAAATGAACTCCCCACAACTATGCATATTTGTCTTTGCACAAGGACAGGGGCCATTAGGGTCCACAGACCACCACTTCACACACCATCAAACAAAGAATAGTACATTTACTTTTAGCTGAGTGTGTTTAAATGATAATACTCTTTTATTAGTAAGTGCATGTTTGACTTTTATAGCCAGAAACCAAGACATTGTGCTACCAATACTTTAACTTAAATATACTTTCTCTATTCTTTCCCAACCCCTGACTAGCTGCAATATCACTGAACAGCAGTGTGAAAATATGTGCTGACTTACCAGGGTCTGGCTTCTTCTCCTCCGTTTCTTTCTGTGATACTGTAGGAAATACTGACAAAAAACACACTCATGTCATTTGTATATCAACAAAAATCCAAAATGGACAATTCTTTCTGCCCAATTGGGGGAAGACATACAATGGTCCCATCCAAATTCTTTGCGAAGCTTCTCCTCTTCTTCCTCCAGGGTTGTTTTTTTGGTCGTGGAAGCCTTCTTTGTGGGTTGTGGGGTGACCTTCGGGGCTTTGGGCTTCTTGGTGGGCTTTGGTGGTTTGGGTTTTTTGGTTGGCTTTGGTGCTTTGGGCTTCTTGGTTGGCTTGGGTGGCTTGGGTTTCTTTGTGGGCTTGGGAGCCTTTGCTTTCTTTGCCTTGGCCTCCTTCTCTGCTGCTTTCTTTGCTTTGGCTTGTGAGGAGAAAACAGAAAGAGCTCACGTACACTTGAGGAAGGACCATGAGGAGAAACAAGGAGAAATTCAGGATAATGACTCATTGCTGTGCAGGCAGAAGTCATTCTGGCTCCGAGTGCCAAACCACAGAGCATTGTCTTGTGAGCCAGAATGATTTCTGCACACGTGGCTTAAACGTTTAATGTTAGTTTACAGTTTTCCTTCACTGAGAAAACTCATTTATTCCTTTACGAATGGAATGAGACATCAGACAGCTTGGCCGCCTTGGTGCCATCAGCCTTACATGACTGCTAGCAGCGTGCTATGTGTTGCTTTGTGCAGCTTAATCATCACGAAACTACACTTCAGATGAAATGTCTTGAATCTTGAATCACAAAGATACAGATAGCTAAATAATAAAATATAAGAAGTTCAAAAATATCCAGGCAGTCAAAACAGAGTGTATTAGCAAAATAGAATAGAATAGAATGTCTTTTATTGTCACTATACACATGTACAATGAGATTAAAAGCAACTCCTTCAATGCAGACAAGTATGTTGGAACCCCCCCCCCCCCAATTTAAATAATAAATGGTGCAAAAAGTTGCAGAGTTCTGAGGCACTATATACATATGTAAAAGAATACATCTGATTTCAACAAATAAAAGTGCAGCTAATTAAAAAATATACCCCCAGCTTCAAGTAACGTCATCAGAAGGGTGGGTTGCGGTCTTTAAAGTTGAAGCTCTCTTTCTACAACTCCTGTGGCACCACTCCAGGAGGTGAGTCTGCATATCCACAACACATATAGCGATAAAGTGTATCTTTTTCAATTTCGGCTGGCGTGTCTCTTTAATGCACGCTCATAAATTTTGTGCTCATAATTGCGTGCAAGAACAGAGCACAGAGAGGCTGTAATTTTTAAAGGTTTTACAAGTATAAGATACAGCTGGGTGACAGTGGTAGCAGCAAATGAAGTGCTGCCGAACTGATTCCAGACCACAGAGGCATAAATCTCTTGCGCGGCTGGAAAAGCAGACGATTGGCTCAGGAGTTTTCCCCCCAAATATGATTCTCTACGCAGGTTTACGTCTTTCTGTTCATCCAAGAACCATCCGACTAGACCTTCCACTGTCTGAGGTTTTATGTGAAGCTGTGAAGAGAGACCCGACACGTAGTAAAAGGCTTGAGAGTGAGAGAGAAAGCTGTGACCGCTTCAATGCAAACCAAATGTTGGGTCTGTTTCTCTTCCTGCCTCTGCAGCTAAAACCACACAGCACTCAGCTATTAGCAAAACAGACTAGGGGAAGAGTGGTGGGGACGGAGGAACCGTATTGGTTGACCACTCTGTTTTCTGTGAACCATCTGTGATTACGATCTACTCTGTCCCTTCACTACTCCACAACCATAATTACTTTTCCATTCAGCAGCCCCCCGGCCTCATGCTTTTGGGCGGAAAAAAAAACCATTAAGTGTGTCAGTAGACTGAACAGTCAAGACATTGCATAAGAGGAAGACTCGGTCTGTGCCAGATCTATCAACTTGACGAAGTGCAGCTGAAGATCTGAAGTGCACTGCCTCTTCTTTCACAGTAACCAGGAACTTCATCTACCGTCTAGGCTTAACACTTAGAACCTGAGCATCACGGATCCATGCCAGAAAAATGGCATCACATGCAAATGCCTATATAGAACAAAAAATCGATTTTTATTATTATAGGTCTTAAAAACAAACAGAAAAAAGATCTTTGTACCCTGGAGAGCTTTCAGGCAAGTCCTGGGAAAGCTTTCAGGGAAAACCAGCAGAGAGAAAGAGCAGAAAACGGTGAGTGTGTAAGAGAACAAACACCACTTATATTTGTTTAAATCAGATTTTACTAATGCACTCTAAGGGTTACATCTGTTCGATACACTGATGCAACGTACCTGCCAGCACCTCCTCAGGTGTCTTTTTACCATCTGGTTTGTCCTTCTTTGCTCCTTCTACTGCCCCAGGTTCATCCATCTGAGCCATTTCTTGTTGTCCCCATAGCTCTTTTCCCTTCTTGTCAACTTCAGCCGTCTGTCCTCCCTGAGACCTTTTAGTCTCCTGGTCCGACATGATCATGCCATTTGCCTCAATGTTCCCAAAACATGTCAAAGTCCAACAGAGGGCAAACAAGGTGAGCAAGAGTGGAACCCTCAATTCCCACCACATCGTCATTCTTCACTGTGGAATGCCAAGGAACAGAGAGGCACCAGAAGATGCTCAACCAAACCACCAAAGTGGGAGCAGTTTACACACAAGGAGTCCAGCTGCAAAAAGAAGGAATCAGTGGAGCTGGTAGTCAGAGCTGGTGTTCGCTCGCTCTTGCTCTCTGTACTGGACAACAAATTCCTCTGACAGCCCCCTCCGAGCGAGTGTGGGAAGATGAATCTGAGTGGAGGGAAAAGATCCCAGGCTGGAGGGAATGCGGGGGGAGAGGGGGAGGGTGGGCCAGAGTGGAGACAAGTCAGTTGCTTCGCTGCATCAAAATATTCCCTGACAAAGAGCAACAAACAGGCTTCTGTAGTGCGTTGCTCTTTGTTTGCTTTAATGCTTTAAATGGGAGAATTAGTCACTAGTTTCCAGTCCAGGTGTTGTTCCACCCTCACCCAACTCTTTTATTGCTCATAGGAACTTCTAAACTCCTTCAGGGCACTGACATAATGACTCTTGGTCTTATATACTGAAAGGATTAAGGGCTTTTAACCCTTAGAATGCGAGCGGCACGGAAGTGCGACAAATGGTAAATTGTTATCACATGGCCAAACAACTCCCCGGTTTGTGTTGATGCTCGAGGTGTCGGATGTCATGCTGAGCTTTATTTGGTGTTCCTGTGTCATATGGAACCAAAGTTATTGTAATTTATAAAACATGTAATAATATTAACCAATAATAATGCAAACAAAAAAAACACATGATCTTTGAAGTTTCAGAATAGTCTCCGCCCACAAGAAAGAGCAGAAAACAGCGAGCGTGTAGGAGAACAAACACTGGTGTTACACTATTTTACCCTGTTTTATTTGTTGAAATCATATTTTACTTATACATCCTTACTTCTAAGGGTGAAGCAGTCCATTGACCCTCTCAGACAGTGGGCGGTTGTTTTTTCCCCACTACTGGTCAGATTAGATGTGGCTCTGCCAGACTAAGCTGCAGTTTCTGCACAACAGGATGTAACTCTTGAGCATAATCATCCCTGACACTCCAGACAATCGTCTGACTCTGTTTGGAAGAAAGCACAATCACTCTGTACTTACTGCCTGAAATGCAAAGAACAATACGACTCATAAGAGTCTTTTTGAGCTAAATCAGTGGGTTAAACCACTGCAGGCCGGATGGGCGGTCATATGCAAATGTGTTCATGCTTGAGACATCACATCCATCCACCCAGCCATTGGCTGAGTCGCTTATCCCAACCAGGGTTGCAGGAGCCTATCCCAGCACTCTTGGAGCAAAAGGCGGGGAAACACCCCAGACACACCAAACACACTCCATTAAAGGGCTTGTGACATCACAACCATGAGTGAATCAAAACAGCCTGATTTTGCAGTCTCTTTCTGCAGCCAGAGGAGTAAACAGTGTGTTTTGAATCAATCCATTGAGCTTGTTTATTTAAAAAAAAAAGGGTAAGAAAAGTTTGATTTACTCATGGTTGTGATGTCACAAGCCTGAGTAAATCAAAGCATTCTGTGGCTTAGATTCCTCACAAGAACTGATGAGTAGGCAGTATGTTTTTAATCAGTCTTGTTTCTTGCTGCCCAATGTGCTGCTAAGCACAGGAGGAACTAAGTCTAAGTCTCAGTCTTGTTTACTTAAAAGAAAAGTGTAAGAGTGCATTTTTTTCTCATGTGACTCTTTTAACGGTTTATGGAAAATAATGTACTGCCAGAAAAAAGGAATGTGTCAATATTGTTTACAAAGGAACACAGCCTTATCTTTAGTGTAATTCATAATGGAGCCATAAACGCTGTTAGCACTGACTGTGCTGTTCCTGAACTTCTCCTGGTTCCAATTAAGGTGGGAGTTCATTTCCATGATGTCGATGAAAAACAGTGTCCAAAAAAAAAAAGAAGAAATCTGCAGAGCTGCTGAAGAGCTTTGCCATTTAAACAGCTCCAGATGCACAAGTTTCTGTGTTTATACAAACATCTAAACACACCTGACCCATAAAAAACTGTTTCATTACCCTCCATTTATTGCTGCATAACGCAGATGTACCTGTCAACTAGGCTGTCCGTTACGTCCAGTATAAGACGGTACTTGGTCCAGTACATCCATGCACAGTAACTCATTTTACATGAACCGCTTCGGATGTTCTTTGAACTCTGGAAAAGCAAGAATTTGTCGACGGTGCTGATGGACATGTGAAGTTAATGAAAACCATCTGGTGTCCCACAGACAGATGTGTCCCTGCTGGGCTCATTTGGAATCATTTCAAACCTTTTTTGGTCCTTAATGTCGCTTTTGTATCACTGGAGATGAGACCGCTGGAATGACTGGACTCCCCTTTTATCATTTGATATCCTGTCTGTCCCCACTGTCTGCTCTCCATCTGTGCATGTTTCTCGCTTTCCAAATTTCATCCACATGATTATATTTTCATAACACCGGATCGTTCCATAGGGTCGCAAAGTCGTGTCAGAATGTCATTTACTGGCTATTCATTCTCAGCTCAACCTCACAGGGCCAGGTTATTCATGACTTTTTGAAAGGAATCCATGATTTGACCTTATTTGATGTGAAGAGCTTCATTACAGACTTTCTTTAGAAAAGAGGCATTATTCTGTCCAATTTAAGTTACAATCCAAAAAAAACGACTAATGATGATGAAGTTGTTTTCTTTGGGGACTATTTTGCCATAGAAAGGTCTGCACATACCCCTCCTCCAGATTAAGAAGTTTCAGACCAAAACTTGATCTCAAAACTATTTTAAACAACGTCTCAGGCTTTAGAGGCAGCAAATTTGGACCCTGTTCATTTAATGATCTCTTCAGACATGTGATTCCATTCACTACAAGCTGTTTCAAATGTGCAGCCATTAAAAAACCCAAAGGGAAATAAACATAAAAATGAATCTCTTTTTCATATAGGCTGTTTCTCCTAGACATAACTAAGCTCAGATTAACATCAGTATGAGATTTTGACAGTTTTCTCATAATCTTATTAAATTCAAATCCTGAAAAAGAGCCTTCCTCTGATCTCAGACTGATTTCAATTTAAGATCTTAAAATTCTCTTTTCTTTTTTCTCACTACTCTGACCTTTATGCATCTCCAAAAATCAGATCTTCAGATAAACCAGAAGATCCAAAAGGAAACTTGTATATGAGGCTGAAACTTGTCTTATTGATCAAATTCAGGTCTCAAAACTACCAAAGTCAGACAATTTTGATCCATAAGGTTGTTAAAGTGGAGGAAACCTAGAAGCTAATGACAACAGCAAATTAACCTCTGTGTTAGCGTATTTTTTTTCCTTTGCTCTTTATTCCTACAAAAGGAGGGTTTAGGAGAAACAAGTCAATCTGATGAGACAAAGAAAAGCTGGAAAATCTTCCTGGGATGTTGAATGAATGACAAATAACACATGTGTAATGCAAAAATATACCTTTTAATCTTTATTTACATCAAATTTTGCAACGAAAAGTTTAAAAAAAAAATAGTCAAACTGTTACATAAATATATAAGAATAACACAGCGTATAAATATTAAAGGACAAATATATAGCACGTTTTAAATACTGGACTAAAATAGCATTAGTTTACATTAGTGATTCCCGTCAGCGTCCACGTGTCGGGTGTCTGTAAGGGAGGCGTTTGTGATTCGGGACGCGGCCGCAGTGTTTGGAGTTAGAAGAGGGAGAGGGTCGGGTGTCTGTAGGAGAGATGGCTCTGAGAAAAATGTAAACAGACCGGAGCCCCGGTGGAGAAGGGCCCGCACGGGGGAGTTATGGAGAAGTAGTTTTGCTCCTCGTCCCCTCGACCCTCCCGCTCCTTCTTCCACTTGGTCCTCCGGTTCTGGAACCAGATCTTCACCTGCGTCTCGGACAGGCGGAGCGCCGCGGCGATGACGTGGCGCTCGAGCACCGACAGGTAGTGACTGTTCTGGAAGCTCCGCTCCAGCACGCGCAGCTGCTCCAGGGTGAAGGCGGTGCGCACGCGCCTCGCCTTGCGGACCGGGACAGGGGACACCGGGGACACCGCGGACACATTACTGTCCTCTTTCGGACCCTCCTCACTCCTGAGCAAATCTGCAAACGAAAAAAACCCCATAATTGCTAAGTAATAATAATAATAACAACAATCATAATAATAACAATAACAACAATCATAATAATAACAATAACACTGCTATTACTACTACTAATAACAACAATAAGAAGAATATCCAAACAAAAATAATGAAACAACAATAATTGTATAATCATAAACGAATAAAATGCTGGCTTCAGACGAAAAGACGATCCAGTGCCTCTCCCTACCGGACAACCTCACCACTGCATTTTTTATTCAAACTGATTTTTAAACGTTTTGATTTATAACTATTTAATGTGTTTCTAAGTGTGATTTATTTAATCCGACCTCTTTCATCTGAATTCTAAGTCTGTTATAACTGTTTTGACTGTTTTAACTGTTATTAGGTGTAGTCACAGTGGATTAACTGTCTCCATTTCCTTCTGCTCTCTGCATCTTCCTCTCTCAACTGCCTGCATGTCCTCCCTCACCACATCCATAAACCTCCAACTAGGCCTTCTTCTTCTCCTCTTACCTGCAGCTCCATTTTCAGCATTATTCTCCCAACACACTCAGAGTCTCTCCTCAGCATCCTTCCCCCAACATGCAGTGTCTCCACATCACACGTCCAAACCAACGCAGTCTCGCCTCTGACTTTTTCTCCAAAAGGTTCAACTCCAGCTGTCCCTCTAATAAACTCATTCCTGTCTATCCTCGTCACTCCCAACGCAAGTCTTTTCGTCGGATCCACTGTCTCCAAACCACCAAACCACCAAACGAGACAGCTGGTCTGTTCTACACCTTTCCTTTCACTCCTGCTGGTACCTGTCTGTCACAAATCACTCCTGCCACTCTTCTCCGCCCATTCCATCCTGCCTGCTCTTTCTTCTTCATCTCTCTTCCACACTCCAACTTCTCCAGCTCTACTCTCTTCTCCTCACCATCCCACTGCCCTCCCTCTCTTTCACAAACAGGTACTCTATTTTAGTCTAAGCTTCATTCCTCTCCTCTCCGGAGCACATCTCCATCTCACCATTCTCAACTTACTCTCTACTCTCACCACAAATCACACACATCTGTCTCAGTCCAGGGGACCCAACCCACCCCAACACCCCCCCCCGGGGGTTAAACTGAACCGGGTTAATCTGCGAGACTCACCGCGCTCGGTGCTGCTGCGGCACGAGGGTCCTGCGCTGTGCATGTCCCGGGGTATTCCCGTGAATTTGGAGGGGTCCAGTATGTCCGCTATGGAGAAGGAGCAGGTCCGGACGTGTTGTTCTTTGGTTTCTTGCATTTTTGCAACTGCTCGCGTTTAAAGCACCCAAAACAGTCCAGACTGGACTTTTAAAATAGAGTTCGGACGGAGAAGAGCCTGCACTTTTAAAACGAATCCGGACAGAGACGAGTCTGGACTTTTACAGCAGAGGGTCTCACTTTTATAGCAGCGCGTGGAACATTAACATTTGAAAGGACAGGAGACCTAAAGAAAACCCTGAACACCCCCCCCCCCCCCCCACCCCCCACCCCAATCCATGCAGGACACGGTGCTCTGAGTGTGGAGGTCCGAGGGTCTGGAGCTGGGGGGGGTCTGAGCGGTTGGAAGTAGGGAGGTATGGGGGGTCTGAGGGTCTGAGGGTCTCCAGCTCTGAGGGGTTTCTGATGTAAATGGCGCGCTCAGTGGGGGCGCGCTCCCGTGGCTGTTTATTGCTCCGCATCTGGTTAAAATGTGCCCTTTTCTTAAGAAGCGTGTTGTTTTTTTGAACAGCTCTTGTTCTGATTTGCAACTGTGTGATTTTTACTGAGAGCAGCTCAGTGCGATGGAAATGAATGGACCGAGAGGAGAGTTTCTGTCTGTCCACACAAGAGAAACCATTTTATTAAAGCCTAACAGAATGGAAAGCAACACAATATAAAATGACATAGTATAATGTGTGTACCCACACAATATAATATAATATAATATAATATAATATAATATAATATAATATAATATAATATAATATAATATAATGTATGTCTATATGAGCATGAAACGCTGTGAACAAGTAAAATAAAATAAATAATCCTGAGAGGAGAGTCTTCATTATTCTCTCAGTGTAAATAACAGCACATCCTCCACATAAAACACACATATTCACACTTAAACACACAATTACTGTTTATTTGCTGGATTGAAATATTAGGAGAACAAAACATCAAATGTATGCCAAAGTTGTGGGGAAAATTAGGATTTCTTTCATGTGAATATATTATTTCAGGTATGATGCAATTCATACATACTATATTTATTTTTTCCCAAATGTCTGGAAACACTGATCTGAAAGTTTAGAGTCACTTATTGGAAGTATGGAATAACATTTCATCTGAATATTTTTGGTGGTTTCATTTATTATAATACCTATGTACTCTAGCTAACAAAATGAAGTTAATTCATGGCTGATTCACGGGTGGTGTTCCTACAGTTGCTATCAGAACTAGATCACGGAAGCATGAAAGAAGGCGGACTTGTCTGGTGAATCACACTTTCTTCTACATCGTGTGGACAGCTGCGCATGTGTGTGTGTATATCACTCACCGGGGAAGAGACGGGTAAACTTGGGTCCTGCATTCATGTAGACATTATTTTGATACCTAAACACTGCACCCAAAGATCAGCCTTCATAGAGACACTGTTCCCTAAAGGTAGCTTCTCTTTCAGCAGGGTGATGCCCCACTGTTCAGGAACTATTTGAGGAACATCACAAAGAGCTCAAGGTGCCTCCAGATTCTCCAAATCTCAGTCCAAACGAGCATCTGTGGGACATGCTGGACAAACCAAACCAAATTTAGGGAATTTGACACCTTGACCAAGGTAAGAACCCACAAAGTCTGTTAACTTCATGTTAAGACAACTCTCAGGTGGATTTGATCTACTGATCAGAGGCTTTTGCACAAATCTATGGGGTGGATGATGACTTCAGGTCTATAAAATCTTTAAATGCACACTGGGACAGATCAAATACTAAGACATTTTGCAATTTGAAATTCTTGCAGATATTTAAGTGAACTTTTGAATTGTTTGGCCCAGAGTGTGAATTACCCCTCCATAATTGGGGGGTACTGCCCTCCTTACACTGTTAAGAAACACCCACCCACCTCCCAAAATTGCTATTTTGTCTCTTTTGGGGGGGGTCTGGGTCTTGATCCGGGGGTACAGTACCCCCCAGTACCCCCTGTAATTTGAACCATGGTTTGGCCCATGAAATAGTTTGTGATGATTGTTTTCGTTTAATTAGAAAATAACGCAAACGTGGAAGCATTTTCACTGGTGGTCTTCAACTGGTGGTCTTCAGCGTTTTCAACTTTTGGACTTTGCTGCAACTCCATTGTAACCAATGTAAACTGAATAGAATTTGAATGGGAAAAGAACAGCTAAAATAGAGAATGAGATATTTCTGACCTCATAATTGTGTAATTCCATGATTCTTCTCAAGACCATCCGGTTTGAAACCAACTTTAGTTATTTCACTTGATCTTCAGATCGTTTGGGAAGATTTCGACCCAGTCGTAAGTTAGATCTGTGTGGGTTTTGTGAACTTGAACACCCAACATCTGCAATACATGTAATGGATTTCTTCACACATGTTCACTAAATAACTCAAACAAGCTCTGTTCTTCTTTATCTCAACCTCTGTCCACCAGACTGATGACTAAAGCAGAGTATGTTGGGGGTGTGGAGATCATGAGTTGTAAATAATCTCCAAAGCCTCCAGAGGTGGTCTTCTGTGGCAGCTGCCAGAGTCCTCCCCGATGTCAACACCAACCGGAGCGCTGGTATTCGTGGGGTGAAGCTTAGCCGGCCCACCAGGACAATTAGCAGATGTCACCCGTGCTGCTGACCCTCCCTGACCTCCTTCTTTGTCCAGCGAGATGAGGCCTTGGAGCATCGCCAGCAAGGGGCCAGCCAGGAGGAGTGTGCCTGTAAGCTCCCTGGAGCATTTTCCATTGGAAAGATAAAACTGTAAAATTGATTAACCTTATTAACTTTATTATGATGGTAAATGATACACTCTTTTGAAGCTGTTCATGGTTTGAATGCTTTTTTTGTTTGTTGTTGCTGTCCCATTTGAAAACACCAGATGTGTGTGTTACCTGGAGAAGAGAGGCACCAGGATGCACTATGGGAAGAAGTGAGGCAATGGCGATTCTCTGGGTGATGTTCTGCTGGGAGATTTTGATTTCTGCTTTCATGTTGACTTTACTTTGAGCCTCAGCCACTGCAGAGCAAGTTTGTTCTTTCATGGAGACACTGCTAACTAATGGTAGTGTCCTCTTTCAGCAGGATGATGCCCCTACACTGCAAACACTGTTCAGGAACAGTTTGAGGAACATGACAAGGTGTCGACTGGTTCCCCAAATCTCAGTGTAATTTAGCAGCTGTGGTTCGCGCTGAACAAGTCATGGAGGCCCACCTCACAGCTTACAGGGTCTGCTGCTAATGTCTTAGTACCAAAAGAACACGTTGGTCACTTTAAAGTCGTTTCAGACATTGTTATTGTTTCATCTTTTATTTCCTAGTGTAAATGTAACTTCAGTAACTCAGCCATTGCTGCAGCTCATCAGTACAAGCTGACTGATTTTGTTAAAAAATGACCTGCTTGAGTGAAAGTGTGCTGGAAGACAAAGTGAAACCTTGGCTTTTTAACAGGCTTGAAGGATGCACTCAAGGCAAAGCGGAGAGTAAAACCACACTATTGTGTGACAGTGAAAGGTTAAGTAGACCTCTTTCAAGGCTTCATTCAGAGAAAGTACACAGGGGGCATTTCATTATGGACTATAACACAAACTGAGGCCCCCGGGCACCCCTGAGACTCAGCATTGTCCACACTTCACAGATGGCCAACAATAGATCACAGAGGACGACACGCAAACAGTCCTGTACTTTAACGATTCCCCTGCATTCTCTGGGCCGCATTTTACACTCAACAAACAGGGTCGTTCCCTCGTCGCTCGTCTGGCTGCCGCGTTTAACAAGAGTCTCTGTAATAATTGTCATGTACTTTTTGGAGGACAATAGTACCTATGTTAGTAATTGTTGTTTAAACTGCGTTTTACAGGTTTACGAGTTGGTGACATTTGGTCTAATAATCCTAAAAGGGGCCTGAAGTAAAGATACAAAAGTCACTTCACAGTGTAAGCATTAAACAAGTTTAGGGAAATATATATATACAGTATATTATATATAGTCTTCGGCACCTGTGAAAACAATATTTAAACACTCTTTAGATGAGTAGTGTTTCTTCACAGTTATAGTACCATAACGGTATCAAATAAACTAAATAAAACAAAAAACAAATCCAAATATCATTATACAGTAAATAGTGACGTTATTTACAGAATATCAGTGCGTTCCTTGTGGAAGACCAGTATTACTTATAGTTTCATCAGAAACCTGGTTTGAATCAGTCCTTCATTAATTTAAATCAGGAGCTGGAGGAACCGAGGAGGAATCTAGAACGAACCTGTGGCTTTAAGCTATTCAATTAGGTGCCTAAGACTTTTGCACAGTACTATATATGTGTAGTTACATTCACAGCCATGTTACACATATTCCCCTAAACTTATTTAATGCTTAACTGTGAAGTGACTTTTGTTTTACATTCCCCTGTATACATTACCGGTCAAACGTTTTAGAACACCCAAAGTTTTCTGTTTTTTTGTATTGAAATTCAAGCGGTTCAGTGTCTCATTGTTCATTCTGCAGAAAGTTCTTCCCAACTATGTTGCAGAAGTGGCCAGCATTTATAGGTTGCTTTGCTTTCACTCTTCTGTCCAGTTCATCCTAAAGCAGCTGATGGGGTTCTGGAGACTTCTGGCCACTCCATGTTTTCCTGCTTGCCATTTTTTCTAAGGTAGTTCTGGCAGAGCTTGGACTTATGTTTTGGGTCACTATCTTGCTGTAGGACGACCAACTAGGCACATACCAGAGGAACCGCATGGTGCTACAGAATTCTTTCCCACTTCTGGTAACCTTACCATTTTTAAACCTCTCGCATAAAGCTTGAAACACTGGGGTGTTCTAAAACTTTTGACCAGTAGTGTATATCAATATAAACATACACTTCTATATATAATATATGTTTATATTGTGACAGCCTGCAAAGTGTCTAAAGATAGGATCAAGCTTTCAAAGTAGTGACCCCAGTCACCTGCCCTAAATCTGCTGGCCTAACTGATGAGGAAAAATCTTAATCTCTTGGGGCAGCTGGTCACCTAGTGGTTAGGGCGTTCGCCCTGGGATCAGAAAGTCCGGGTTCGATTCCCGAGACCGCTAGGCACAGCTGAGGCACCCTGAGCAAGGTACCGTCCCACACACTGCTCCCCGGGCGCCGTGTTCCTGCTGCCCCCTGCTTCACTTGGTGAATGGGTTAAATGCAGAGGAAGAATTTCGTGTTGTTCACACTGTGTGCTGTGGTGTGTTCACGTATGACCGAATGATCACCTTCACTTCACTTAAATTGGCATCAGAGATTAGAGCAGGGATGTCAAACTCCGGGCCTGGAGGGCCGGTGTCCAGGACAATATAATGGTTCTCCTCCTCAAACATATTCACTAAACCTGACAATTAACTGGCGAAGTGAACCAGGGCAATCTTAATACTTCAGCAAACCAAGACATTTTGGACAACGCCATGCTTCCAACTTTGTGGACACAGTTTAGAGAAGAACTTAATCTATTCCAGCATATGGGCTTCTTAGAGAGCCCTTAATGCAGAGCTCGTTTCGTGTCCCTGTTTCAGATCTCAGATCTGCGCTGATATCCTACTGATATCCAGGTGGCAAACTGAATGGGATGAATGTATTAACAACACATTGCATAAAATGAACCCTGCCACTAATAAAAGACTGGTTTTCTTTTTAAAGTCGACATTATAAAATCATCTGTACAGAATTATACAATTCTGTAGTACTGTATTTTTCTGTATATAAGATTTAGATTATTTACTATATTGTATAGTTAACTTATACA
>JBBPDC010174551.1:0-11450 GCA_037974485.1 Hemigrammopetersius urotaenia | reverse complement strand
ACTCACACTGTACTCTCATGCTTTACACTCACACTGTACTCTCATGCTTTACACTCACACTGTACTCTCATGCTTTATACTCACACTGTACTCTCATGCTTTATACTCACTCTGTACTCTCATGCTTTACACTCACACTGTACTCTCATGCTTTACACTCACACTGTACTCTCATGCTTTACACTCACACTTCACTCTAACGCTTTACACTCACACTTTACACTCACACTGTACTCTCACACTTTCATGCTTTATAATTACACTTTACACACACTCCCTCACGCACACACACACTACCTCACGCACACACACACACTACCTCACGCACACACACACACTACCTCACGCACACACACCTTCACACACACTCTACTGCACACACAATTTAGCATCTCCGGTCAACATGACACACGTCTTTACACTATGGGAGGAAACTGGAGAACCTGCTGGAGTGTTGATGAGAGAATCTGGCAACCAGTTAGTGAGATGATGAAATGTGGAGAGACAGGAGAGCTCCTACAAGATAAACACTCGATGGTGTTACTGTTTCTGTGTAACTTTGCTTGGTTAGTGGTACACTGGATTGTATGATTGATATTGTCATAGGCTTTATATTGCCTCTAAAATTAAGGGAGAATAAGTGCAATTAAAACAATGTTTAAAAAAGACATTTATACATTTGTTCCCTGTGGAGGATGTGAACTAATTTTCACTGATAAAATCAACAAAGCCTGTAATTCATCAGGGGACGTTTTTACTATTGGATGTCCCTAAGCTCTGTTCCTCTGATTCAACATCTTGTTAATGATAATATCTGAGGTTTATCTGTAATTTCAGGAATAAATCCTAAATGGTGTGACAGGGTCCTCAGGACTAGGGTTGCACCGATTAGAAATTTTGGTGGTACAATAATAGTCACGCTTAAAATGGTTATTTTATGCGAATTGATTTTAACATATATGAATCACACAAACACATTCTAGAACACGTTCATATGCTATTTTATTGAAGCTTTTCATGGATACTGCTTAGAAAAATGAATTTGTAAAATATAAGTAATCTCTGTAACCATCTGTAAGGCTGTAAAAAGTCAAAAATGTTAAAGAATAAAAATAAAAAATGAACAAATTTCTGGCCAAACGGATGTATAAAGCTGTATTTTAACACACTCACAGAAGAGAGAATTTGTAATTAAAACAGTAAACTTGCTCTGTAAACACATCTAGCACCTTTGAGGAACTACACGTTTTTTATATTGTCTTTTTGTGTTCAGACCTACCTGATGACTTGAACATAAATTGTACTGTTTAACTTAAAAATGCAGTAAAAATGCTGCTTTTTAAAGATGTTGCATAGTTAGAAAAACAAAATTGTGTAAATGAGTGTAATCTCTTCACATCTACTGGTAGCACAGGGGTCAGTTGTTGCTGCTAAAACACTTAAATGCAGTGACAATAAAAGAAAAACGAGAAAATAATGTAAATCCTGTCTACATAAGAGCTTTAACAGTTCACGACATTAGTCCAAGTTGAAGAGCTCAGCTTTAAACGATGAGACAATATTCCTACTATTGCTGAACACTCTCTCAGAGGGGATGCTAGTAGCTTTAGCATCTTTTGGGTACTTAAAATATTTCCACACTGGAGACTTCTAGTGCTCTCTACAGTAGTCCTGGTGGTGGTTGTCTCTTGTTCTGCTTCTGCCGTAATCCGCATGTTTATTGTTTTCGTCCATGCGGGTCGTGCTGTTATATGTCTTTGCTTCCAGATTTTTTTTCGGCAGTGTTGGGAAGTCTTAACGGTGGATCAACGGCAAATGTCACACCGCGGTTAATAGTCAAACCGGTTAATCCCTGCACTTACTCAGGAAGGCCCTCCACCTCTTATTCAAAGCCACTCCCAGAAACACACCACAATAAACAAGCTTTAATATCTGAGCGGCACGGCTGTAATTACGCCGCTTATCTCTTCACTGTCAGTGATGAATGAGTGTTGTTTTCCTTTAATGCAAGGCATTATCTCACTTATTTAAACCCTGTAGCCGTAAAGTAATTTATTTTGTTCTCTGTTCTCGGTGAGAGAATTACATGAAGTTGCGACACTTCAAAGGCATCGAAGGGAATCAAAGGCTTTGTCTCTTTCAGAGAATTGGATTTGAGTGATCGTGTTGCGGCTGCCGATGGTTTAGCATAGCGTTGGCGTTACTAGGCATCAAATTTCCCGAAAACAAATGAGAAATGGCAGCAATTTGTTAAATTAAGGCGAAACGTATCTTTCGCGTGATATTATTCCACCCCTGATTGATTATCCAGTAAAAGTGGTGCCGGAGTGGCAAAGGTGTGTCTGATGTTCAGAGCGGCAGGTGATGCTCAGGGAGAGGAGGGAGGCGGGGTACTGGGGGGCTTGGGGCAGGGTACTGGGGGCGGGGTAGTGGGGGGGTGGGAGGGGTGTTGACTCGGTGGCTTTTCCCATTTCAAAAAATGACAAATGAGATGACGACCACAAGAAGTAATCGTCCTCCTGCGACGGTCTCGGAGAAGTGCGAGTCTTTGAGGTGTGTTGTCGCAACGTCCCTCAATCCTGCTGCTACACGCGCCGGAAATAATCGTTTCCTTTGGGGAGCCGAGCAAGAGGAAGGTCTGTGCTGCAGAGGCCCCACACTTTTATTGTGGCATTTCACGCCTCGCGGCACTCAAAGTTACATAAAGCTCAAAGTATTCAAGCTTGCAAATAAGGACTATTCGCACGAGGAATCCGGCGCTCTGGTTCAGACAAGATTCCATTTACGAAAGGCTGAGACGTTTCCGAGCAGAATCACAGCCCAGAATGCCACAGAGAGACTCAACATTTCAGAGACACCGTTCTTTTCGCTCTGCACAAGTCAAAATGCCATAAAATGTTTAACGTGCCGTGGCTCATTAGTGAGTCACGTAACAGTTTTGCTCTTTTAAAGGCAATTAGAGAAATTAGAGAGAGAAAAGACAAGCGCAGCGATAAACAGGATGCCGCATGCATCTAGGAACAATCAGCTCCTTAAGGAAACGAGATTACAGAATTCACACCCAAATCTCATGCATTATGTATGGAGCTGAGGAATGTGCCAGTGCTAGGTGCGAGAGTTTAATGATGGGGGTGGGGGGGGGGGGATGAGACATTATTCAGCTCCTTTCCTACTAGAAGCGAAAACGGTGCAAGTTTACTGATATATTGGTACTTATTTCTGCAGTATCAGTGGTATACAGTAAAATAAAAACCCTAAAGGCATGAACAACCAGTAATAACTCCTTCTTTCTACGTACTAACTGGGTGGCTCAAAAATGGGTGGTCATTTTTTGAGACACAATGTTTTTACCATTATTTCCATTATTATTTTACCATTTTTGTACCATGTGGGTGAAATAATAGTGAATTACCAGACCGTCTAGTTAACATACGCTAAAATGTCTAATCCATTCTAGGTATTAAGCGAAAACAGTATAAACAAAAATCGCATATTCTTGCATAATTGTTTGAAATAACAAGAAGAGTACAAACAAACAGACTTAACTTTTACTGTAATGTTTCATATTTGAACATTGTTTTGTGTGGAGTGGAACATTGTCTTGTGGATTAAAGATGCAGTACGAGAATCTCAGGCCCTGTCCACACGTACACGGGTATTTCTGAAAACGGAGCTTTTTCTGTGCGTTTTGGCCTTTCGTCCACACGTAAACGGCGTTTTGGGTTAGAGTGAAAACAGAGGTTTTTAAAAACTCTGGCCAAAGTGGCGATTTTTGAAAACTCCGTTTCTGCGTTTGCGTGTGGACAAGAAAAACGAAGATTTTGAAAAACGGACCGTGCGACACTCATATAACGTCATCGTATGCACCTTGCCTGACATATACAAAATACTGCGGCTCTCAACCGCGTTAGAAGTGTTTATACTCATGCGCGGAGTTACTGTCCATCCAGTATGAAGGGCAGAGACGTCAGAGTCAGCTTCGGATGCTATTACATTCAACACGTGTTTTTGGATCAGGGATGTAAATCATTGGCTGTTACTGTAGTTTTACAGGGACTTTACCATTCGCTTAAATGTGGTTTTACTGTAAACATTGGTGTTTCTACTGACCACTTATGACTGTGTATAATTGTCCAATTGTACTGTACTGTCACCCGAGGAGTGTGATGGTTCTTTCATGCCCAACATTACTGTATGGTTCCTGCTGCTCTGAGGCATCTGAAGAGAGTCACTGTGTACACAAACATACATACTTATATATTTATATATGTTTCATATAGTGTGCAGTTTTTATATTATACTGTTGTGTTGCATAGCTTTTATTCTATTGGTTCTAACGGTTTTACTGGTTCTGTGGTCTTTTCTTGTTCTGTGCACTTGGTTTCTCATAAAAGGGATTTTCTCATCTTATCTGCTTAATAACAGGCTGTAACCACTGGAGCTTCAAGTTGCTCAGTAACAGAGTCTGCACATCCCAGGCCAGGTGCCCGGCTGTACATTTGTTTAATTTATGCTAATTATTGTAGTGAGAACATAAATAACATGGAAATAACACCAAACAACACAGTAAATAACGGTAAGCCATATTTTACACAATTTTTAGTCTAAATTTTCCATCCAGACTTAATTAACGGAGGCTAAACCTTTCAAGATATTTATTGATGACACTTTCTTTCACAGTTGCTCGGTTTCTAGATAACAACAGTGTCAGAGTGAGAGACAAACTCTAAAGCACAATTAAAGACACTTATTTCAGAATCTGTGGGAAATTAAAATTATTTGGAGTTCCGAGGCAGTTTAACTCGACTACAGTGAAACGCCCAACAGGTTCCACCTCTTAACCACCATCACTTTGGATAAAAAGTGGGGGAAGTATCAAGATCGCGAAACTAAACTACGTTGTGTGATTTCAGGACATGCAAGAATAATTAAGTCTGTTTATGATGTGATTTATTTCATTCTAGTGCAAAGGACATTTTCACAGTTGCCCTTTTAATCAGGAAGACTTTTCACAGTATCGGTTGTGGGCAGCAAGGCTTGGTTTTATTTGGAATCGGACACACAGTTACATACAAACCATTTACATTTACGGCATTTATCAGAAGCTTTTATCCAAAGCGACTTCTATTCCCTAACTACAGTCTCCCTGGAGTAGGATTCGAACCCATGACCTCTTGGTCTAGAGGCGAGTATCCTACCCACTACGCCGCCACCACCCTGGTGGTTTAGCATGGCTCAAGGAGAGTAAACCCCAGTTTCAGACTGTCGTACACAATTTTCATTTATTGAAATCAGATTTATTGAGCTGGGTAGAGCTGGAAAATCCCACTCAACAGTGGCAATGGTTACATTCTAATGTAATGAGAATGTAACCTGGAGGGAGGCAGACGGGGGGATCTTGGCCTTTCCGATCTGTCTGAGCTTCTAAATTGCTTCCTTTGTATTCGCTCTCGTCCGTCTGATGAAGGTCTTGAATGCGTTGGTGCCGAGATAAAACTTAATCAAGTGCTTCAGTCTGGTGTAGAGTATCGGACACCAACATTCCTCCTGATCTTCATCTCCAGCCCCAGATCTAATCAAGAGCTTCTGAGGACAATTGTTGGATCATGTCGACTCAGAACTGAACTGGTAGATCCGGTATTGAGTGAGGGTTTCCTTTTCTTACCAAGCAATTTAGGCTTCGTCCTTAGAGCCTGATAAAAAACACAAAATGTATCTGTGATATTATTCCACCCCTGATTGATTATCCAGTAGAAGTGGTCCTTAGAGCCTGCAAAAAACGACCTTCAGTCGCTTCCTTTGAGTGGGTTACTGTTTAGACAACAGAGGACGACAACAACGTACCCAACATACCACGGCGTCACAGTATAGGTGGGTTGCCAGGTATAAAAATCCTTTTTAAAGAGCTTTGTCACATTCTGATATATTTGTATGGTAGCAAAAGCAGTGATAATTTTCCATTCAGCCGCGGGAAGCCGGTAAAATAAGCCGCCGCGGCTTTTCATGACATGATTAGCGCTTCCCTTCAGATTATTTCTATGGTTCTGTGGTTCTACATCTTTCCAGCTTGCTGCATCGGGCGAGTTGCCAGGAATGTTTGTATCCAGATGGGACAAATCAAGCCTTTTTTCCAATCTGTATTATAGTCAAATCAAAATATGCAATATGTTACAACTAAATGACTGTATGATCAACCAGCTCGCAGCAAAACGTGACAGTAATAATAGTGGAGCTCAAGGAACTCAACCAACCAGAGTGTGCAGGGTTTCATCCATTAGTGTGTATGTAGGGCGTAGTGCGTTCACAAGGGCAACTAAGCTACAGTTCAGTGCGCTGAACCCGGATGGTGCACTGAAAACGCCGTGCAGAACGATGGACACTATGAGCACTAAACGGGTGCCATTTTAATTAATTAATTAAGTGACAATCTGGTCATACGTGAACACACCACAGCACACAGTGTGAACAGCACGAAATTCTTCCTCTGCTTTTAACCCATTCACCAAGTGAAGCAGGGGGCAGCAGGAACACAGCGCCCGGGGAGCAGTGTGTGGGACGGTACCTTGCTCAGAGGTGCCTAGCGGTCTTGGGAATCGAACCCAGACTTTCTGACCACAGGGCGAATGCCCTAACCACTGGGCCACCAGCTGCCCACGTAGCAGAAGGGGCGGGACTTTCATTACGTTTTCGAGTTGAATCATCGCAGCCAACAGTGAAATGCAAGCCCAAGCGAAGGCAACTGGTTTGTATAAATGTAAGTCATTTTAAGAAAATTATTTTACTGATAAACACTGCAGTCTAACCCCGAACACTAGTGCAAAACATTAGTGCTCTATTTAGGATAGCACTTCCCCTCAGCAGTGTGCACTACAGAAGGAAGTGCTCAGTGCGCACTAGGCACTACATTTTCAGTGCACTCACGTAAGTGCGCGATTTCGGACACACCCCGTCTATCTAGTTGATGTTTATGAGGTTTCTCCGCTACACACTCAGGCTTTCCCTGAACCGACACTCTATTACATAATTTAACTCGTTTAAAGGTAGTTAAGCTTTAAAACTAAGTTAAAACAGCACCCTGTTATTTTTGTGAATTAAGAAGCATGAAATGTATTCATTCATTTATTCATTTATTCTCTGTAACCACTTAATCCTCACTAGGGTCACGGGCAGCTGGAGCCTCTCCACACACACACACACACACACACCACACACACGCACACACACACACGCACACACACACAACACACTCATACCACACTCTCACACACACACACACACACACACACACCAGACTCACACTCTCTCACACACACACACACACACACACCACACTCTCACACACACACGATTCACACATATTTACACAAACAGTGGTTTAGGAGTGCCACCACTTTTATGCCCTAATTTTACGATTATTTTACTGAGGGTTTTTTTTGCAGTTTTTAGTTTAGTTATTTATTTAATTACATTAACGATTACAGAATTTCTGTCTGTTATTGTGTCTGTTTGCCTAATTTGTTCATTTATCTAAATATTTCATAATGTTCATTTTCACCCTCTCTGATGTGGGAATAACAGTTAGATTACTCACTCTGCGCTCATTTGCATAACCCATGCATATTTACATCACAAACACTGTCAGAGTTTCTGTCTTAACTTTTTAAAGAGCTTTATGTTACTGTTTGTTTCTCTCACTGCAGTACATTTCAGTAAAACACATATTGAGCTCCACAAGAACATCAGATTAGACTCTGGAATTGAATGGACTGTGCTGATCTGTAACATCTGGATTTTTGCAATCTAGCTAATCGTTTAGCATCCTAGTTCACTAATTGTATCATTTTATTTCTTCACTGTATTTTTAAAATTATTTATTGATTTTGTTGACTCAGTCAGGGGTCTTCCTTTTGTCTACGTATACATAGGACTGGACAAAACTTAACTGGGGAGAAAATTGAGAAAAATGCAAAGATAATTATTAAATATAGTGAGTAATAGAGCACTTGATGCCTCTCATTGCTTGATTTCTGTTTATGGGTGTTTGAGTGAATCCTCTCTTCATTTAAACGATCACTTTTAGGAACACCCTCTTGTGGATAAACGATAAAACGTTATGCAGTCAGGTCAGGTTTCCACCCCTGAAAATGTGTCTCCAGTGGTTCCCATGATGCTTCTATATGTATAGCTAACCATCCATCCATCCATCCATCCATCCATCCATCGTAATAAGCCCATTAAAAATAGACGAAGCTCACACCCAGCTCACAGCAAGACTAATATACCCATATATATCCCTCTGGCCCTGTTTGTTTTTACCAAACATTCATCTTGTTTTTTAATTCATTGTTATTTACTCTGTTAAATCATACAATTTAGATTAAAATGCTTTCATTCTAAACTCAACACTTGAGAAATGTAGTTTTTAGTGGTTTCTACCAGATTATGTCATTTATCCATTTTTGGACAAGCGAGCAATTTTATATAATTTTTTATATAATGTAAATTGTAAATTTTGTTCATAACCACTGCATGTTTATGATCACTGCAGCAGTCTGTAAATGGTTAATCCACTTGTAATTCCTGATTATAGTTAATACAAACTGTATATTATGTTCATACATCTGTACATCAGTCTGTAAATATTAATCAGGTTCTTCTTGTACATATCACCTTACGTATACTCATAACCTATAACTCATAACTTATACCTTTATCCTGTAATTGCTGCTTATTGCACTTCTGGTTCGACCTAAACTGCATTTTCGTTGCCTTGTACTTGTACATGTGTAATGACAAGAAAGTTGAATCTAATCTAATATAATGGCTATATATTTATATATAATTTGCTATTTTTACTACATAAAGTTGAACTGATTAACATCAGATCGCAAAAATGACCATTTTCTATATTCTCAATGCTACTGGGGCCAAAAAAAACCCAAAACTACATAATCTGGTAAAAAAAAAGCAACAAAAAAAAAACACTAAAAACTACATTTCTCAGTTGTTTAGAATTAAAGCATTTTAACCCAAATTGTATGATTGAACAGCGTAAATATCAAGGAATTTTAGTATTCATGGATTTCAATTGGCCAAAAGTTGCCACAAACAAGTCAAGTGATACAATTGCGTATAGTGTATAGAGTATATTATTGATATATTTGAGTTGAAGTTAAAAAGATCTGAAAAATATCCAGACCCTTAGGAAATGTTGTTCCGTATGCATTAACGCAGCTAAAATGGTCCAAAAAAGCGAGTGAACTGGACACGAAAGGCCCACATGAGAACCAGAAGGATATACATGCATCCAACCAATCATCCATCCATCCACAAAGCTTCATCAATCCCAGCCCAAAGCTGTGTTGAACATTCTTCACAAGGAGTAAAAAGTCCATTAACCTTTTGAACTCTGGGCCATTTATGAGCGTTTTTTATTTATTAGTGTATAAAATTTTAATTCCACGAGCTAGCCATTCATGTTGTTTCTTTCAGAAGACCCAGGGCTACTTATTTATGCAATTATTTGATGTGAAACTAACAAGTAAATGATTGATATTATAGTTTTCGCTTAGTGAAATGTTACTTTTTTTCTTTTTATTTCTACTACACTGTTTTTTAGTAGAGATTTAACTTTAGAAGTGTGTGGGGTAAAGGTCTATAGCCACTGTTATATCATTTTTTTTTTCCTAAATGGGACATTCTATGGCTTATTACAATATAAAAAAAATATGAGCTTATTTCCAGACGGAATTTAAATTTCGACCTTCCTTGGTATCATTGTTAGAAGTTGATCAGGTGACCTCTAGAATGCAGTCAAACACGTTCTCCCAACAGTTACAAACAAATAACACAGAACCATTATAAAAAATTACTCTCTTCTGCACCCATGATTACTCTGGTTACTAATTTATTGCAAAAAACACGAGACTTAGACGATCGTGTGATATCAGTCTGAGACTGAAGGTTACAAAAATGAACACAAAATGCATTTATGGAGTTCAAAAGGTTAAACAATGTAGAAGAAGCTTACACCAAGATCCCATCCATCCATCCATCCATCCATCCATCCATCCAGATTAAGTGTATCACAGTGTACATTACATCAGCTGTATGAATTCTGAGTTCAGAGGATTAGTCAGAAGAAAAGCTGTGGCTGCGACATCGTGATGCTGTAGAAACTGAACACAGTTCGTCTCAGTGAAGAAAATTGAACCGCACTGCCTGGGTCAGGACCGCGAGGCGGTGCCGAGCTCCAGGCCGTGTTTATCAGGACTTTTTAAGCGAATCCTCTCCCTCGTGTTCCGCGTCAGAGCGGCGGCGCGTATCGGCTGAATTATTTCAGGCTGCTCCGCCGGTTAGGAGCCATTCAGGCCTTTCAGGTTCCGGCGCCTGTTTGACAGACTGCTTTACTCCACTGTACCGACGCGGCATGAATGCGCAAATGGCTCACAGCTGGAGTCCGCTATCTCTCGAGCGAGTCGGCCTCAGACTGACAGGAAATGATGATCCCGCCCTCTGCAGCGTCGCACTGGAGACATTCAGAGCACAACCAGTTCAGTTCTTACACACAATGGCAAATAAAAGACGCTCCAGAATTACAGTCAGCCGGCTCGGCTGTGGTTAGAGGCTTCCAGGCCTTTGTGCTTGTTGCTTGCCTTTTTGAAAAATCCATCCGATTTTTCATGTTTGTATGGAATAACAGGCCGATTACTCACTCGGCGCTCATTTGCATAACTCATCTGCATGTTTGTGTGAAGTTACATCACATGTATTGTCAGAGATAGTCTCGTAAAAAGGTTTTCCTTTGTGCCTTACCTTTAATTTCCTAACTTTTCAAAGATGGAGCTTCATGGAACTGTTCCAGTCACCTCAAGTTCCTCCAACATACATCATATGGAGGTTCTTTAACATTTCTAAAGTTTCTGCATAACTAAATGGTGTAAATTAAACGTAAAAGTTATTTTACAAGTAGTTTGGTGTGAAATTTTCCTTTCTGTAGAAAATTATTAAATGAGATGTTGTTCATAATGGTGGTGAATGGAACCAGACATTCAGTGCCTTTAAAAACTCCCTCAGAGAAACTTTTTACGTAGAATGATTTGAAAACAACCAGAGAAGTAGTTTTATAATAAAAGAAAGATTTTGGACTTTGAATATATATTTTAAATCAACTGATGATAGAGAGGCAAACAGTGCGTTCCTGAAAGCAAACCGCTTTAGTCACTATTTTACCACACAGACACTCAGAAAACACATGAGCATTGCTGGGTTTGGATGATAAATAAAACGACTACATTTGTGCAACAAATATGAAGACTGGTTCTATCACCACCACTGTAGAGAACAAACCTCTACAGCAGCGGTCCCCAACCTTCACGGACCGGTTTAATATCAGAAACTATGTTCACGGCGCGGCCTTTAAGGAGCGGCAGATAAATATACGTATTTAT